>PVIR01001661.1:0-117886 GCA_004026965.1 Petromus typicus | reverse complement strand
ATGTTGAGCATTTCTTCATATGCTTCTTAGCTGCTCTTACTTCTTCCTCTGAAAAATATCTGTTCATTTCAGATGCCCATTTTTGAATTGGGTCATTAAATTTGGGTGGGCTGATTTTTTTGAGCTCTTTATATATTCTAGATAGTAACCCTTTGTCTGAGCAACAGCTGGTAAAGATTTTTTCCCAAATTGTTGGCTGCCTGTTTGCACTGTTGGTGGTTTCCTTTGCTGTGCAGAAGCTTTTTAAAAGAATGAGGTGCCATTTGTTGATTTCCTCAGCCAATTCTTGTGCTGTAGAAGTTTTGTTCATGAAGTCTTTCCCTAGGCCAATGTCTTTGAGAGTTTTACCTAACCTGTTTTGCAGTAGGTTTAGAGTGTCTGTTTTAATATTTAGGTCTCTTATCCACTTTGATTTTAGCTTGGTACACGGTGAAAGAGTTAGATCTAGTTTTAGTCTTTGGCAAGTTAAAGCCCGGTTTTTCCAGCACCATTTGTTAAAGAGGCTATCTTTCCTCCATTGAGGATTTTTGGCTCCTTTGTCAAAGATGAGGTGGCTTAGTGTATCTGGAGTAGTTTCTGGATCTTCTAATCTACTCCATTGATCCTCGGGTCTGTTACTTTGCCAGTACCAAGCAGTTTTTATCACAGTGGCTTTATAGTATAGTTTCAGGTTTGGAGTTGTAATACCCCCCACCATGTCCCTGTAGCTTAGAATTGCTTTTGCTATTCTAGGTCTTTTGTGGTTCCAGGTGAAAGTTTGAATTTCTTTCTCTAGATCTGTGAAATATGCTGTTGGGATTTGAATTGGGATTGCATTGAATGTGTAGAGTAATTTTGGGAGTATAGCCATTTTTACAATATTGGTTCTTCCTATCCAGGAGCAAGGTTTGTCTTTCCATTTTTTGATATCATCTTCTATCTCCTTTTTCAGAGTGCTATAGTTTTCAGAGTAGAGGTCTTTCACCTCCTTTGTTAGATTGATTCCTAGGTATTTTAGTTTTGGGGGTGCTATTGTGAAAGGGACTGACTCTCCAATTTCTCTCTCAGTGGATCTACTGTTTGTGTATACGAAGGCTATTGATTTTTGAATGTTGACCTTGTAACCAGCTACGTGGCTAAAATTGGCGATTAGGTCCAGCAGTTTTTTAATTGAGTTTTTAGAATCCTCTAGATAGAGTATTATGTCGTCAGCGAATAATGACAATTTAACTTCTTCTTTTCCAATCTTTATTCCTTTTATTTCTTTCTCTTGCCTAATTGCTATGGCTAATATTTCCAGAACTATATTGAACAGAAGTGGTGAGAGAGGACACCCTTGCCTTGTTCCTGATCTTAGTGTGAAAGGTTTCAATTTCTGACCATTTAGTATGATAGTGGCTGAAGGTTTCTCATAGAGAGCTTTTATTAGTTTGAGATACAGACCATCTCAAAAATCAATAGAGGATAAATGTATAAATTTATTTCTGTGTTCTCTATTCTGTTCTATTGGTCTGTATGTGTGGTTTATGCCACTACCATGTTGTCTTGCTACTATAGCTTTGTAGTATATTTTGAAACTGGAAAGTGCAATGTTTGTACCTTTTTTTCTTTCTCAAGATTGTTTGGCTATTTCTGGTTTTTTTCAATTTCATCTGAATTTTAGGATTTTTTTTTCCTTTCTGTGAAAAATGTCATTGTAATTTTGATAAGAATCATATTCAATTTCCAGATCAGTTTGGGTAACAGACCCTTTAACAGTATTAGTTTCTCCAATTCATAGCTGGGCTTCAGGACTAGTCCTCCTCTCTTGCCTCTAATTCCCCATGGCATCCCCATTGGCAGGCTCACATTCCATTGGAAAGTAAAGAAGCATAGTTCTTCCTCAGCTCCCTTGCTACCAAAAAACAAGGAAGATCAGTCAGCTGACTGTGTCTGCCCCATTCTGTCAAAAACAAGGTTGTACAAATAGGTGAGCGATGAAGAAAATGCCAAAAGCTTTGTCTCTGCCTTCCCTGTCTTGCCCTTGAAAATAATTTTCCTAGGTAAATTAAGGCTGGCAACTGGCAAATGAAACTCCTTACAGTAGTTTATCAGTCTCATAGTGATTGTCATTTGTCAGTCACTCTCCCTTTGAAGAAGAATTAATTGAGAGACATGAAAGGAACTTCCTTTGCTGGAAGACAGAAGAGGGGCATGATACAAAGGTCCAAACAAGCTGCTCTGAAACTAAGATGAAAAAGTCTTCCTGAAGCAGAAACACAATCAAGAAAAGGGGTCTAGCAAGGTCTTACTATATTAAAATACAAGGAAGGACAAGAAGCAGGGAGAGGAAGGGAGGAAAGGAAGGGAAAAAAGATAAGTCAGTGAAAGAAAATAGCAAAGGAAGGAAATTGAAGGGAAGGGAGAGGAAGGAGAGGAGAGAAGAGAAGAGGAAAGGAGACAGGAGGAGGCAGAAGAGGGGAGGGGAGAGATGGGAAGAGAAGGAGAAAAATGAAGATTCCATCTTGACCTCAGCATGAAGCTTCGTTAGCTGGCTTGGGCATGTGCCCATCTGGACTCCATCACTGATTCAGCCAGGCTGAGAAACAGTCCAGTTGGATGTTCAAGAAAAAAGTCATTATTAGATGTGAAAACTACTTTATAGATATCTTTGGATTTAGAGCATGATTCATCTTATGAATTCATCTACTTTCCTGAGAACCCAGTTTTCTTAGAACTATTCATCTGAATACAGCTCCAAAATATCTTGTATCTGAGCAATCTCATGGGCATCATTACTTTGTCTATTTTACCAAGATCCAGCCAAGGCATTCTATTAGTCACCTTTTCCCATATTTCTATAGCAACTGTGGAATTGGGAGGGCTGTTTCTATGTGGGCCGTGCTGTTTTTAATCTGGTGCCACTTTAATGCTATTCAGTTGAAGCTGAATTTGGGCTGTAACTAAACTCAGGGGATGAAGAGAAAACCAGGGCTAGAAAAACACAGCAAGGAGGAAAAGAAAGGAAGGAGGAAAATTGCTCATTTTGGTTTTTGTCTCTTGATACCTCCAAACTCAAGGGAAGTAAAGCAATTCTACAGCCTCTGCTTCTAAATTGTCTGACACTAGAGACATTGGAAGCCTCTGAAAATAAGATATTTGGAAAATGACTCTAACCTTAGCAGTAATCTGAACACTCTTGGGAGATAGCTGGTAAAGTTTTTCTGAGTCAGAATTTTAAAAAGCTAGTGTATGTTTTGAGCATTTATTTGCAGAGCACTGTGCTGAAGGATTCCACTGTACTAGTTGATTATTATTATGTAACAAGTTACTCCAACCCATAACCACTTAGAACTCACAATCTATTGTTACAGTGTCTGTGGGCACAAATCTACACATGGCTTAGGCAGGGCCCTTCTTCACAGCCATTGATAGCTGCACCCAAAATGTCTCCAGGGCTGCCGACACTTCAAGGCTCAACAGGGAAAGGTTCTGCTTCCAAGAGATTCCTGTTACTATCAACAAGACTGAATGTTGTTTGGGGTGTTGGACTGAGGAGTTCAGTTCTTCATTGGTTCTTGTCTGGAGACCACCCTTAGTTTCTTGACATATGATCACACTCTATAGGGTATAAGCTTCATCAAGGCGAGTGCAAGAGGGGAATAAGAGTGGGGAAAGGAGCAAGGGGGTGGGGAGAGAGAGAGAGAGGAGAGAGAGATTTGGCAGTGATAGCTCACCATGTTTTTGTGATGCTGGAGATTGAACCCAGGAGTCTGTCACTTTTGCTATAGTCAGCAGAAGGGAGGCACCAGGTCCAGGCCACATTCAAAGGCAGGAAGGTACAAGAGTATATATCAAGAGCTCAGGGAAATGAGAGCCACATCAGAAATACCTCCCTAATCCAATCATATACTATGGAGTGTCAGATCTCTGTAGCACCATGTAGTATTCATACCCTATGCCCATCCATTCTTTCCAGACAAATCTGATGCAGAAATAACCTTACTCTGGGGCATAAAACTAGTCCCCCCTTGCCAAGGCATCAGTGAGAATAGAAAAAGAACATTTATTCTCCACTAGTACTGTTTCCCTGTGGAGGAACTTCTCCAAAACACTCATGGTTCCCTCCTCTTTACTTCCTCCTGTAAATGGAAAAATCAGAGAAATGTTGTTGGATCAGACCTACTCCCTTCCATCCCTTTACATCTGTCTGACTATGGGAGCATAGCATTTTCAGTTTGCTTGCTTGGCTGTCTTAGCAAAGCTCTGCCCTGTATAGGATGAACCTGTAGTCTGAGTGGGTAAATTCAGTTCAGGAGAGTTTTAGCAAACTGTGCATCACCACTCAGCCAAGTGCTCTCATAAAGATTTTATCAGTAATAAAGTAGCACTTTGGTCTCCATTGGTCTGATTCTTATGTTCTTTTCTAAAAGATAGTTTGTTAGTAGAACAACTAAGGGACAGTAAAGTCGATAGATCAGAAAATGAATACCATGGAAAAGGTAGTCTACTATTCACAGTTCTCCATAGAGTACTATGTGGGAAAGCACCAGAGCTGGTCAACAGCCAGAGAGAGAGGTGGATCTGCAGAGATGAGCTATTATTGTGGTTTTCTGAGAAGGAGCAGGAGATACAGGGTAAATAGACAGTACTAGCTGGCAGTTTGAATAAGTTCATTAGGCAATGGACCAGTGAGACTCTGTTTATTCTGTGGAGATTAGGAAAGGTGGATCATGCCCCAGAATGTTACTGCCCAATGAAGGAGTAGTTGGGGGTGTGGACATTAGATTGATTGGTTTGCATTTGAAAAGTAGGTCTCCAGCAGGACTCTTCCCAAAAGCAGGGCTCATGGTAGGGATAGGTACGATAAGAAAGGCAAAAAGCCAATGCTCTGTGACTCAGATATATTATTAGGTAGTTTAGAAAAAGTCATACATAATGTACATATGTAAGGTAAATTGCAAAACTCCAGGTATAGAGGAGTTAGAGACATGGCTAATATAGACTCCTACTCATTAAGTAGATATGGCTGCTTAGCAAAAAGACATGATCTGATTTAAGTTTTTAAAAGGCCTCTTTATCTGCTATGTTAAAAATGTTCCAAAGGACAAGGGAAAAACCCAGGTGACCACATGAAAGGCTTTGGAAATCATCCAGGCAAGAAGATAAGATCTAGTCTAGGCTGATGAGAAATGAGAAGTTTCTGGGTAGATGCCAAAGTCCAGACAAGATTTGCTGGCTGGAGGTAGAAGGTAAGAAGGAAAAGGACCAAATCTTTGTGACTTGCCCAAGTAAGAGATTGAACCTGCTACCAGTTTAGATTAAGGAAGCTGGAAGTGATGGAGGCTTGTCAGGGGAAGAGCAGGAGTTTGTGTATGCACTGGTCAAGTTGGAGGCGCCTAGGAGACATTGTGGCAGATAGAATGATGGCCTTTGAAGATGTCCATAGCTTGATCTTTGCAACCTATGAATATATGACATTACACAGCCAGGTAGAATTGAGGTTGTAGATGGAATTAAGGTAACTTAACAGATGACTTTAAACTAATGATATTTTCCTAGGTTATCTGGGTAAGTGAGCCCTATATTATCAAAAGAATTCTTAAACATGGAACAAAGCAGAAGTAGAAGAAGTGACAGGTGATATGAAGACTCAACTGGCTACTGCTGGCTTTGAAGGTGGAAGAAGGATTCACAGTGGAAAAATCAGAGACAGATTCTTTACAAAAGCTTACAAGGGAATACAATGTTGCTCAAGCCTCAACCTTACCCCTTTGAGGCCTATTTTGGACTTCTGACCTCCAGAACTATAAGAGAAGAAATATTAATTGACTAAGGCCACCAAGTTTGCACTAATTTGATGCAGCCCCATTTGGAAGCTAATATAGACCTTCAAGGGTGGCCCAGTGCTATTGGATAAACAAATATATAAATAAGTTAAACAATAAATAAAGTCAAGCAATGAGAAATCAAAGGCAAGATGAAAGCTGGAAGGAGGGAATGAAAGACATAGATATGCCCACGCTATTACTTTCTAGGTCTAGATATAGTCTGAGGGACTAGTTCCTTTTGCCCCTCCTTCAAATCCTAACCAATTTTTCTTTGTCACCCATGAATGCAACAAATCCTTTCTTTTCCCTGCTCAATATAGTTTGGACCAGATTTTCTCAACTAGCCACCAAATTAGTCCTGACTCATCCATAGGTTTATGGTGAAGTCTGTATAGAATATCATCCATCAAGTGCTCTTCAGCAGACACTCAGAGCTTGTTAGCACTGGAGATCATTAGAAGTCTAGTCTTGTCCATGTAGAACTTCAGTCATCTCTTAGTTCCCATGCCAACTCCTCTCTTGCTCTTTTTCTATCCTTAACCCTATACAAGGTGGAGGCTCAGTGGACCCAGATCTTCTCATTCCCTTCCCTCACCTTGTGGGATGATTGTCTCTGAGGCATTTCCTGCTGCTCCTTCTTCCAAGGTCAAGAATGAAGGAGAGAGATGGGCAAAAGTCTCAGCTTTCTGATTGCTCTGACCCTCTTCGATCTTTTGGGTGTTGCTGCTTCTCTGGCCAACAGTGATGGGCTCTAGATATTCTCCAGATAAAAAGTACAAGAATGACTCTTCCATGGGCTATCTTAGTCCATTTTCTGTGGTTATATCAAAATATCAAAACTAGGTGATTTATAAAGAATAGAAATTTCTTTGTTGGTGATTCTGAAGGCTAGAACATCCAAGAACATGACACTGGCATGGGAAGAGAGAGTCCTGCCATTTTAGATCTCTTTTCCTCTTCTTTGAAAGACACTGATGACATCCTGGGGACCGCCCATCCTCATGACTTCTGTGATCCCGATCCCCTCCCAAAGGCCCATCTCCAAACACCACCAACATGAATTTGGAGATTAAGTTTCCAGCACATGAATTTGGGAGAACACATTCAAACTGTACCATGGGAAAATGTCTGGGTCCTGGAGGAACGGAGCACACAGCCTCTCCACTCAGCTAATGACTCAGAATTCCAATAGGTTGTTTATCTCGTCACCTGTCATCTGCCCAGGTAGCACAGGGTGTGAGAACAGGCTGGGGTGGCTTTGCAATACTGATTTTACCTCTTTCAGTAAGCAGTAATTTGTCTAAAGGTAGACAAATTTTTTCCATATGAGGGCCATGGTAGAACCACCCTTCTAGACCTTTTGCCCCAGGACAACGGTGAAACTGCCACTTCACTGCTGTACCTCATGGCATGGAGCAGATGCCACGGTGTGTCTGTTCAGTGAGTAAATGAGGGCACTTAGTCACTTTACAAGGAAGAGAAATCAAAAGAAATTGAGCTGAATGCAACTGAGGGTGAGGGAACTCATAAATATCCATCATCTGTCACAGATGTTGACAGAGGTTGGGAGAACAAGGTTCTGTCACACAGCTGAAAGTAGGGATGGGAGAAACAGAGCATGTTTAATTCCCACTGAGTTCAGAATATTATTGAACACATTACACCATGTACATTACTTCATTTAATCCCTTACAACCATCCTCTGGGGCAGGTATTAATAGCACCAAGTGCTGATGGACAAACTGGGGCTCAAGAGGCCAACTACCTTGTCCAAGGTCATGCACGAGACTGGTCTGGTGTTCAAACTCACAGCTGCCCCAGACCTTCCTTGATTCCAGAACACTGCTATCAGCAAGAATCAGCAAAGTCACTTAATTTACAAAGAAGACTCATCCTGGCAGCTCTCCTCAACTGTTCAAGGGAGTCAGACAGGGCCAGCACAGCTGTGTCAGAAAAATCTCTGCCTCGAGCTTTGAAGATGCTGGAGTTCTCTGACCTCAAACCATGAGCACCTCTGAAATGACTTAAAGAGACAGCTACAAGCTCCTCCAACAGAGAGAAGAGACTCCTCAGCTGCTCTTTTTCCCTTTTAATTTTGCATCCCTCGTTGGCTACCTCTTAGCCCCTACCACTGCCTTTCAGTATTTTTTCTTAAGAGAATTTTAAAAGAATGAGAGAAAGATTATTGAAGCTGAGTGATAAATACTGTGTTCATCTCTCTGGTTTCGTATATGTGCAAACATTTGCATGGATTGAGGTTCTACAATAAGGTGGATTTGTGTCCTGTGACAGGATTCTCATGCAGTTGGGAAAATATAATACCTAAAATCTGTTTAGCTCATGACTCAGTGAACTATATCCTGTACTTGGCTGCCTATTTTTGAAAATAAAGTTTTATTTACATGGAACATGGCAATCTGTACTCACTCACATAGTTTCTGTGGGTACAAAGAAGAGCTACAAAAACAATTGAGTCATAGTGACAAAGAACAGATGGCTTGCCAGCTCCGAAATATTTCCTCTCTGGCCCTTTAGAAGAATGTTTGACTCCTGGTTCAGATCAGTGATGACAATTACCATGATGACAATGCTGAAGCTGATAATGACAGTAATGGCGATGTTGATGATGGGTGGTGATAGTGATGGTAACCACATGCCGATGATGACAGTGGTGTGCCCGACTCCCCTCAGACTAGACCAATGCATGTGTGACTACTTCACTGGACCACATATGGCCCCAAGAGCAAAAGAAACCAATGAGAAGTGGTATTTAGTTCTACTAAAAGGTTATTATGAAATTGGCATTGGTATTGAATGAAAGTATGGCCAAGGACCCTGAGCCTGAGGAGAAAGTGGTCATATGGGTGAGAATTGTAATCACCACAGTTTTGAAAACAGAAGGATGAGTATGTGAGCTGCTGCAAAGCCCGAAGAAACACCCATGATGGAAAAACTCAGTTTTAGCCACTTGCCTCAGCCAGGAAATGCACTCTACTTTGCTTAATAAAGACCATCACTCCCCATTCTCTGTCACTGTTGATATATCCCTTTGTCCTTGTTAATATATCAAAGTGTAGCTGGCAAGTACAACGTGGGCTTAGGTGTGAGAAGAGGAGGAAACCTCTCCTCCATGATGGCCTTAGCTGAGGAAGGCTGAGGACAACTCTACCTTTGCTTGGAGAGGGAGAAAGTGATAAATACAGTGAAACAGCACTGCTAGCTCCTTAACTGAGCCTGAGGCTGGGATCTCACGGGACTTCGGTCTATCTCTATTATCCAGGGTGGAAGAAGTCTGGAGACCTCTCCTCTGATTCAGGAGCCACAGAGAAGCTGGTTTGCTGACAAAACTCACAAGTCATCCTTGTGTACTGTGACAGTCACAGCAACGGCTGCAAGAAATTAAAGAAATGACTTCTTTAATTTAATGACTTCTTCTGAAATGCCATCAGGCTAATCTCACCTTGCCAAGACCTGATGCTCACCATAAAGTCTAGGATCTCAAGATTACTGTACTGACTACCCATTTTCATCCCTCCTTGCTCAGCAGTTCACCTTGAATGCTAAGCTCCGGCTAGCCTGACACCAAGCCCTCACCTGGCTCTGACTTTATTTTTTTATCCTCTCCTTCATATCTGTTCTTCTTTTTGCTAAATGACATTTTTTTCCCCAAAACTAGGGGTGCAACATCCCCAGTTTTACAGACTTTCTGGTCACCCAATATACCAAAGCCACCTGCATAATAGTATCACTTTTGTTTGTATCACTGTCCACTAAGACTTGAATGTGTCCCGACAGTTCATGTGTTAGGAACTCAGTCCCCCAAGTCAAATATGGATGATATTTTTGGAGGTGGGCCTTTTGGGTGATCAGGATTAAATGAAGTCATGAGGGCAGTTCCCATGATAGCGTTACCAGCTGGACAAGAAGAGAATAAGGGAGCAAAGCTAGCATGCCTCCTCTACTCACCGTGTGGTTCCTCTGCCATATTATGATACAGCAAAAACCCTTACCAGAGGCTCATGTCATGCTCTTGGACTCCCCTGCTCCCTAATCTGTGAGAAACACACTTATTTCCTTTTTTAATGCTGTCCTCATCGCCTCCTGTTTTGCTGTGTAAATAACAGTGTTAGAATGCCGGTCTCAGGCATTTGGCTGTCATGAAGAAAACAAGTAGATAGAGCAGTCCAAAGCTTGACTGTGCATACTTGCTGCCTACCACTGCTCTCTCTGGGCCTCTGCCCTGCTGCCTGGGCTCCCAGAACAGCTCAGGGACTGACACACAGCCGCATTCTCCACCCACAATACCCGGGTCTTTGGAATATTGTTTCACATTTTTAAGAACACCACAGGCTGAAGAAAGCTGATCCCTAAGCAGGATGCATCACATAGCTGCCTGTGTTGGGTGGATGTGTTCTGAAATCCTAAAGCAGGAAAAAGACCCAGAGCCTCCAGAGCCTGGAGAAAGATTCAGTGAGGAGAGACAGTGGAAGGAGAGAGGTGAAGCTGCCAGGGGGGAGGAGGTTCAGGGATGCCATCTCGGTGCCTCCTCTGGTCAGTCCCTGCCTATAGCACGTGGCTCAGTGACAGTCTGTGCAGCGTGCAAGGACAGCAGCTTCCTGGACGTGGATCCCACTCAGGCCCAGAGCGAATTCTACCTGGGAAGGAGAGTATTATCAGACTGAGCTGGTGATGCATGACTGGTCCTGCAATAGCATCTCCAGCCCTCCCTCGTCCCACTGGAAGGCTCTGTGAGCATCTTGTTATTCTAGTGTCAATGTCTGCAGTCCGCTGTGACTTTGACTTCATCCCTTCACCTGCACCTCCTGGCTAACTCTCAGCAGGAAGGCTGTGAACTCAATTCCTAATTACGTTCCCTTGCTTCCAAAAATATCTAGACACAGACACAGACATAGACACACACACACACACACACACACACACACACACACACACACACACACACGTCTTCACCTCAGTACAGCTACCACAGGTGGATGAGAAAGGAGACATAGGAGAGACACAGTGCCAGCTCCACACCGGTTTGTGTCCTTAATCCTGAGTGAAGCCCATTCAGAACCTTGTAACAAGAGTTCTGAGCCACAGACAAGTTCAAACCAACCTCTACCACGTTCCTGCTGTGTGTCTGGGCACAGAATTGCTTCACTTCTCTAAGTTTCAGCTTTGTTGCCCTTAAGTTCTGTGGTCTGAATGCATCTCCCAAAATCTGTGTGTTGGGAATTTAAGCCCCAAGATAATCATACTGGGAGGTGATTATGGACTAATATACTGATGGTGTGAGTGCACTCACCGTTCTTAGCAGGAGCTAACATCTCAGAAAAGCAGATTTGAGCCTCCCTTGCTTGCCCTTCCTTCCATGTACTGATGGAGCGAGGTGGACCTCGCAGGTTCCAGCGCCTTTTCGCTCTTGCACTCCTAGAGCTGAGGAATGTTCTCCATTCATTATACATGGCCCGGCTCACGCACTGTGCCAGAGTGATAACCTGCTGGTGTTAAATAAACACTGAACGGAGTGACAGCAGTCTGAGGCCATCTCACTTAACAAGGAAAATGAGTCGGAGCAACATGACTTGTCCCTAACCACACGGTGCCTGAGACTTTTCAGCTGGCCTGTGGCTCCTAGTCTTATTACAAATATGATTGTGTCACTCAGCCACTTAAATATCTTTATTCTCAGCCCCACTGTCTCAGGCTAGAGCTCCAAACCACTGACAATGTCCTGTGACTATTCTTCCACCCTAAATTGTCTGCCCTGGAATCTTCTCTCTCCTTTCATCACTTCCGTTGCCTTTGCTATGTTGACTACTTTTAATTCCTTGTATGTACTACACACCCTTCTGCCCCAGGGCCTTTGCATGTGCCATTTCCCCTTTTCCCTCATACTCTCTGGAACAGCCACATTCCTCTTCTACTCTGCTCAGTGCCTCTTCATGTCAAAGCTCTCTGCTCATTTTCCTTTCCAGAGAAAGAGCCTTTCAGGGTCCCAGAATTCCTTCTCCCATCTCCTTCTACTTTTCTCATTTTTAGTTAAACAGGTCATTAAATATGTATGAGATGATGATGACATGAGAGTGACAGCTGTCACTCACCGTGGCCTGTGAACGCCTCGGGAGCAGAGGTCTGACCTTCTTGAGCACTTTCCATCCACAGCCTGAGGACTCTGTCAGGACCCCATTGGGGGCTCCACACATCATCATCCACATGCATCAGTGAATGGCTGGAGGGAGATATGAGCGTGTTCTTGTCCTCTCAGAGCAGGTTCAGAATCAGGTTGGAGACAAAAGGCTTCAGCACCTGCGGTGACTCCAGGCTTCAGCTCCAGCTCACCCACAAGCTGCAGGAACAACTGGAAAGTGGCAGGCACTCTGGGAAACGAAGCCCGCAAGGCAGAGGCAAAGCCTCAGTGGAGATCAAGGGATGGCAGCCCTGCCTGCCACGCACTCCATCAGCAGGGGGTCCTGGAGCCCTGGTAGGGATCTGACATCAGCACAGAGATGGAGCCTGGGCTTCCGTCCTTCCCAACCAGACAGGCCTCTGGGATGGGCTCTGCTGCCAGAGGAGAGCTGGCCCCTGCGTTTGCAGTGCTGACGTCAGGAGGGGGCACCTTGGCAGCGGGACTGCAAATAAGTGCAGGGGGCTGCTTTGTGGGGAAGGAGTGGAGGGGTGGCCTGGGTGTTGATTTTAGGAGCGGGCTGTTTGGGGAGAAGAGGGAGGAATACTGCATAGTGTGGCACAGCCCCAAGGTGTCTGGCTGCCTGCCTCACAGGCCCTGTCTGCTCACAGCTGGCTTTGCTCAGCTGGGTCTTGGTGAGGTCGAGGTCACATTTGATTCTTTCTCAGATGACTTGGGTGTGTCCAGTGGTCTGAGTTAAAGTCTGGAGAAGGTGGCTCCTCCCCAGTCTTCCTCGTCTCCCCACTACTCCAAGCACCTGCTGCATCCTCCCTGGATCCCTGGTCACTGTGCTCCATCCTGCTGTGGCCCAGGTCTGGTGTACTGGGTGACTCTGAGCAAGCCACCAAACCTTCCTGAGCCCCAATGCCCCATCTCTAACCAGAGGACAGTAAGAATGCCTCCCTAAAGATGTAGCTGTGGAGAGTTAATGATGACCACAAGGTAGGTGGCCTAAGAGAACAGAGATGGACTTTATCCATAGACCGGAGTCCAGGAGTGCAAAACCCAAATAGAGGGGGTTTCTGGGCTCTGAGGTGCACCTGGGGTTGACAACTCTGTCTATAGCCTGTGGTACTATTGAGATGTGGAGGAATCTAGACAGAAGAACTGGTACCTGGGACCCCTGAAATGTTACCAGAAATCTCTACAATTGGCTCCAGTTTCTTGCCCAGGGTAGGACACTGGCCTGGGGAAAAAAAATTAAAGGCAGAACTCTGAGGAAAAAACAAAGACCCAGGGCGACCAGTGCTGGGGTAACTGACAAAGGATTGTGCCAGTTCAAGCCACCCACTGTTATTAGTAATCAAGTGGGGTCAAGGCAAGCTAGGCACAAGGGCAGGAGTGCATGAGAGGATGCGTGATTGTGTGGTTTCTATGGAAACTAATATACACAAGGCTCATAAAAGGCAAGAGAAAGCATTCTTGATTTAGGAACAGAACAGACAAAATATATAGTTGTGATTAGAAAATAGTCCTTCTAGTTAGAAGGTTTGAGTTGTAGAAATGGATTTGGGTGGGAGTTACTCTGACCTTGGCATGTAGACTTTCGCTGGACTTGCTTCTCCAAATAAGCCAGTTGTGGATTAACTCTCCACAGCCTGCAGTGCTAACAGTCTGCTTTGGGTATAGTCAGTATCACCTCTTGCAAGCTGTGACCTCGTTGGAAGTGCTCTGGTCATGGGCAGGGACACTTTTGAAAGGGACATGAGGATCTGAGCCTTTCCTCTTTCTGTTTTTGCGTCATGGCTGCCGTGTGCTCCTGCCATCATGTTCTGCCTTTCACTGGCCCAGAATCAACCAACCAACTGACCATGACATGAAACCATCAAAACCGTGAGCCCAAAGAAACCTTTTTTCTTTTGAAAATGATTGTCTCAAACATTTTGCTACAATGCAAAGCTAACTAACAGCTTGGATGATCAGAGCATTAGCTGTGTTAAATGCATTTTCAAGTTATATTTTCAATTTATGATGGGCTTATCAGGATGGAGTCCTGGTAATAAGATGAGACACATTTGGAGTCAGTTAACATATTTAATTGTAGTAAAAGGACTAGAAACCCTTTTATAGGCAGAAGACATGAGTGAGGTTTTGAAAAGCACTGTGAAATCAATATTTTAAAAAAGAAAAATCAGTAGCCAACCTACTTGGTGCAGTCCTGTGGTCCCTGAACTTGTTTCTCTGCTGTCTGAGTCCTGAGGTCCAAGATTATAGCAGAACCAAAGAAGGGAGAAAATCATGGTGGCTGAGAGACAATATAGCCCTTTAACTTAACCCCTCTCCAGAGGGGGCCAGGCACCTCAGGAGTGGGCAAGCTGCCTTTCCATCCTCACGCTGACAGATTTTTAAAATTTAAGGGACACTTTCTTCATAATATGTGTGAGTGGGAAAAATTAGCTCATCAAATTCATTGTTTTTCATACAATGTGGTTAATGTGGAGTAAATTACAAGAAATGAGTCACTTAAAGAAAAATAGTATGCAAATGACTATAGGGTAAGGATGAAAGTTCTGTGTTCTCAGAACACTGAATGTCTTTGTGGAGAGGGTGCGGATACCACAGAGCTATCCACTGGCCTGATCTGCTTGGGTACAGGTGAGCTTTGTGACTGGCAAATGCTTCCTTTAAAAAGGGGAAGAATAAAGAATGATAAATTTGAGTCATTTATACTCAAATGGATGCACTTTGAGGATATACTCTTAAGTGAAATAAAGGGACACAGATGTGTAAATATCATATTATTTCTCTAGTATGAAAAACTAAAGCTATAATTGAGGTCCAGAGTAAACAATACATACTGTGAAATAGGAAGAAAATGTTCAAAGGAAAAAGGGAAAGGGGGGATAAGTGAAAATAGAGAGGGGAAAGAAAAAAATTAATAGTAAAAATGAAACAAAATTTTTGTATATGGGGGTGGCATCGTAGGGTGGGCAGGGGAAAGGGAAAAATGAGAATCAAAATGTGTCATGTTTAGGTACCAAGTTTTAATGTTGAATGTGATCATAAGGTATATATAGAATGTACTAATAAACTCAATTAAAAAATAAAGGAGCAGAATGGGACGCCGTCATGGGATTCAGGGTGGCAGTGAACTTTAACTAGCTCTCGGCAGCACTTGTGGCATTCCTGCACCAGGCTGAACGGGCTGTGGAGCTCTTTCCTCTGGGAGTCGGCCTCTGATTTGCCATGATGGGTCCCTAAACCAGCGCGGGGCACAGAGGAGTGGGAAGCCATTGTCCTGCTCACACAGTAAAACAGCAGCCAAGATAACAGTGTGTACTGAATAGCTTGTTAATTCTGGGCCAAGCTGCACTCTGTCTGCTTTAAACATGCTGCAGAATTTATTCTTCACCAACTTGGCAAAGCTAGGAATTTTACTCCTGCTTTTACAGATGAGGAAACCAAGGTGCAGAGAAAGCAGGCAAATTGTTCTGGCTCACCCTGTGTGGGAAAGCAAGGGTTCAAACTTATGTCTAGCTGATGCCCAGGTGCCAAGGGTGAAGGACAGCAAGGCCACAGCATCCTGCAGGCTGGGCAGGGCTGCACACATTTGCTTTGGCTTGCTGGTGTTTGATTCTGTTCCTAGTGGTTGGCAACAGCCAAAGATTGGAGATTTCACTTGAAAACCACGTTCCTGATTTCTCTAAGCAGAGCCATGCGATCCAACCACCCTGGGCCCCAACTTCTCATCTGGTCACACGGGTGGAGCCGACTCTGTAGTTAAAGCCTTTGCTCTACACATTTCTACAGACCCTAGAAGCCCCTTCCACTCCTCTCGCCACCGCTATATTCAAAAGCCGAGGAGCAGGCATCTGAGTTGAAGACATCTGCTCAGAAAGCAGTCCGTGGTGGCCACAAGGGCGGGATGGGCCTCTTAGGCAGAGAGGTCTGTTCTCTCCCCACTGCACCTTGGCCTCTCCCTTACTCAGAGGCCCGGGTCCACATCCTCAGTGGTTAAACAGAGGCCCCGAGAGAGGAAGAGTGTGTTATTTTCCTATGGCTACTGTGGTAGACATTTCCTCCCTCAAAACGTCACACACTTGTTCTTCGGCAGTTCTGAGGTCGGAAGTACACAGTGGTCTTATTGGCTCAAAGCGACACATCAGAAGAGCTGTACTCCCGCTGGATGCTGCTGGGAGAACTGGTTTCCTCACCTTTCCCCACTCAGGAGGGGCCGCCCGCATTCCTTGAGTGGTGGCTCTTCTTCTACCTTCAGTCTCCCTCCTGTCCCCCTGATAAGGACACCTAAGATGACATCAGGCCTGTGATGGGTAACTGGGAATAATCGTGCCAGCAGGAGATTTTGAGCATTGTAACATCTGCAACATCCCCTCTGCCTTACAAAGTGATGTGTAGGTTTAGGGAAGGGGCAGGGCAGCTTTGTGCCTTACTCAGCCTGCCACTGTGGACTGAAGTACTACACCAGGACAAGGCCTGGCAGAGACCAAGAGACGAAGGAAGGAGCGAGAGGGGAAGGGAAGAGGACGAAGAAAGGATTGTGTTCTGTACATGTGCCAACTTCCTGTCGGAAACATAATCGCTGTGTACTGACAGAAATGAGAAATAGCAGGGAGTGGAACTCAGGACTGCTTTGTTCTCCGTTCCCTTTCTTGTTGTCACACAGCTTCTTTTAAAAGAAAAATGCTTAAATTCTGATGTTTTCTAGGGAGTGGGTGGAAGCTGGCAGGAACAAAGTCCCTACATGGAGGGAGCCATGGCATAGGGTCCTCCTGGTGAAGCACCTGTGCCCCACACGCTGGGAACATGCATGGACCCAGGGTAGCTTCTGTATACGTGGGCTCCGGCAGACACCTGGCCTCTCCCCAGGAACCCAGCCTCCTTGGACCTCAGCTGATGTGCACATCTTCTGTCCAAACCCCGCGCCCTCCAGATGACATCCAGTCAGTGCCCAGCACTCGCAAACCGGAGGGCTTGGCTCCTGCCATCACCTCTGCCCTTCACATCTGGAGGAGCAATGGGTCGGGGCCCAGGAGTCCGGTCCTGTCACCTCATCCAGGCGTTAACCCATTTCTTGTACATTTTCTCATCTGCTGCACACAGAGACTTGTAAGTGGTCAACCCTGGTTGGCAAATGAGAAAGAGGTCAGATATGGAGTCGTTTCTGCAGGGCCACAGAGCCACGCCGATCTGAGGTGTGCATCCAGCTCTTTTGCACTCACTGAGGTGGCTCTGGGGACTCTGAGCATAGCGACTATCATGCACTATGGGCTCAGCAGATGAGGCAGTGTGGACATGGACTGTCTCTGCTAAGCGTCCGACTCCAGCAGCCTCTTGTTGGGAGGCTTTTGTCCATTGAAAACCAGTGACACAGCTGGCCTCTGTCGGCTTCCCTTGTGTCTGAGGAATAATTCATGGTGCATGACCAGGGCCACGCATGAAGCTGTGTGACAAGGCCTGCCTGGATTTGGCTCCTGCCCAGCACTGGGATGCAATCTGCAGCCATGGTGGGTGCGGAGACCTGGCTGGGCATCCTCTCCCTGCTATGTGCAGCTGGGAGGCCGAGGCAGGCAGCTGAATGCATCTGCAGCCACCCCTTCCTCTTCTTCACCTGACGCATAGCTGAGGGCAAGCCAGGTAGGCAAGGCAACCTGCACCCAGCCCTGGAACAGCGTGTGGTGCTCATCACTTGGGTACTCCATCAGCGGTTCGCTGCCAGCCATCCCAATCTGCCCTGGGCGCAGCTGGCAAGGCCCTGGCTGGCTTGTTCTCTGGGTGACTTGAGTTGCCTGTCCTTGCTGTTGCTTTCCTGACTTGCATGCCGGCCCTGCTCCACTCGGTCGGACTCCAGCTGGGCCTGCCTGTCTGACACCAACGCCGACACTGACACCCACGCTGCTCTCAGAAGTACCTCCTTCCACTGCTTTTTGTCTCTGCGTAGTTCACGCACAGGGAATCGCTTTACTAAGTCGGCTCTTGTCACCCATCCTATTTCTGTTGTTAACATATGCCAAGTGTCTGCAATAGTCACACCTATAATCTCATGTTATACATGCTTGTATTCTTCGTGCTTGTGAGAGACCTGAAATTTTGTGCAAATACTCTTTGGTAGCCTATCTGATGAATGTATCAGAAATGTTCATTGTCTGTCTCCCTCTGAGCCTCCGACGCCTCTCAGAGACATCCGGTGACGACGTGGATGACATTAAATGCTCCCCAAGGGCGCTTTGAATTTTCACTCATTTCACATATTTTATTGAATACCCACTGTGTTGGACAAAGCGCTGAAAGTGGAAGAAAAAGGGAGACGAACAGATTCCTGTGGTCCTGGTCTGCATGGAGCTGAGCTGGGAAGTGAGCAGAAGTCATGTCGCGTGAGAAAGTGTGTACAGTCGCCCTGTGACATCCAGAGGCTTTGTTCTAGGACTTGCACAGACAGTGGAGTCGAGGAACACTCCAGTTCCTGACGTAAGGCGACATCTGCCAGTGGCCTCCACGCATCCTCCTGTACACTGTTAGGCATCTCGGGTTGTACAGTACCTAATTCTGCGTCAGTGGCAGGTAAGTGCATTGTTTAGGGGACAATGACAAGAACAAAGGAGTCCGCACAGGTTCGGTACACGTGGGCTTTTTTTTCTCCAAATATCCGCTGCAGAACCACATCCAGGGAGGAAACACACTCACACTGCCCGGCCCTCCGAAGAAACGGGGTGCTCCCCGAGGGGAGCTCAGCATTTCAGGGCAAGGTGAGGAGAAGGACAGACGCAAGGGGCCGTCGTGTCGCCACAGAAGGTGCGGTGCTGGGAGGCCTCCCGGAGGCCCTGGGCCTCAGTCTCCCCATCTGGAGGAAGGGGCCCGGACACTTTCCAGCTTGCGGGGCTGAGCGAGGGGAGAGCGAGGGAGCTTTCTGAGCGGAGAGGTTGCACCCCATCCTTGGGGTCCCCCTAAGGAGGGCCGGAGGGGGCAGGCTCGGGTTCGCAGTGGCGCTGGGGCGAGCTCGCCTAGGCTGAGCGCGCAGCCTTGTTGGTGATGTGATCTCAGGGTAGGCGAGTGTAAAGGACTGGAAGCCCGCCGGGGACCCCGGGTAGGTGACATCCCGGGTCGGGGGACGCCTGGGTGACACAGGCGTGGTTCTGGCGCAGCGGGTGGAGGACGCTACACTGGTCTTCCCAGCTGCACTTGGCTCGCTCTGTTTGGACCCAGGTCCGGGCCCCCCCTAAGCCAGGGAGCCCAGAAGCTTCCTGATTTCTATCAGTTTCCAGGCAACGGCCAGCCGGATGGCGGGGAGAAGCTCGAATCCACGTCTGCGCTGCTCTCGGCAGTGGGGGCGCTTTCCAGCAGAGCCGAGGTGACGCAGGGGAGGCGGGCTGCGTGGACCTTGGGTGCAGAGGATGATGAAGGCTCCGCGGGAGAGCTGCGAAATCGACTTGGACGATGAAAGAGATTCGACTCGCCAGCAAGGGGCGAGGGCGGGCCCTGGAGAGCGGCCGGGCCGGCCGGCGGGGTCCTTGGGCCTCGGCGTGCCAGCACTGGGGGCGGGGAAGCTGGCGTCGGCGGGGCGGGACGCGGCTCCCGCGACAAAGGCGGCCGCGCGGCGGGGCGAGCGACACTGCCCCCTGGTGGCCGAGCGCCCGCGGCGCTGCTCCTTTGTTCTGCGGAGTCGCTTCTGCTCCCCGCTCCCTGCGTTGGAAGCTGTGCCAAGGCCCATCTGAGGTGGGGGGAGCTCTGGCCGGCTGATGGGGTCTGTCCGTAACATGGCTCTTTTGCGACTCCCGCAGAATTTAAGCGTTTGGTGGGTGGGCAGGCACGAGGCTGTGCTCCGGCCCGGTGACCTCATCCACTTGCTCTTCCTGTCCTCCAGGCCTGTCTTCTGCCTTCACCCTCCTAAGCCTACACAGAGAGCTGTACCCCTTCCTCCAGAGAACAGAGAGCATCCCTTTTCCCTGGGCGCCCTGACAGCCTCATCCTGCACTTCCGCACTCTGGTCCCTAGAGAACTGGCACTGTCCCCAAGAGGACTCTGGATAAATGACGTTTCTTCCATTTTGGGAAGGGTGTGGGGTGAATTTAGACACCTTACCCACCTCCTGGCAACAGATCTGCCTTCTCCCGTTCACCTGAAGCCATTGCTTAACGTCCCACCAGATGGGTAGTGAAGAGAGAAGGAAATGGAAGGAAAGTAAGAAAGAGAGGGAAGAAATTTTTTTAAAAAGATGAAAAAACACTCATTCCTTAGCAGTGTCATGAGATAATACCACATCCTTTGATCCCTAATCTCAGTAGTCTGAATAAAATAAGAAGGGCAGAAAGATGCTGTTTAGGTCCCTTGTTGCTCTTGCTGCCCTGTGGCTGCCATGAACTGGTCTCCTCTGCAGTTTCTCCGCCAAGCCACCCTGCTTGGAGCCAGCCAATTATGGACCAAAGCCTCTACAAACTGTGAGCAAAATGAAGTTTCGTTAACTTTGAATGTTGAGTATTTTGTGTCAGCAACAAGAAAAGCAACTAGCACATCCCTTCTGAGTCTCAGTTTCTCTTTCAGTGAAGAGGGCGCAGTAGAAGCACAGGAAGTCCCAGCACGTGGCGGATGCTCCTCACTCTAGGCCTGGCTCTGTGCCTGTGACCGCCCTGGAAGAGTTCGTCATTCAAGGCCTTCACTTGGGCTGCAGCGCCTCCCTGCAGTACTCAGTCCTCACCAGGGGAACCCACCTCCACACAGCCTTTTGATGTGAGCATCCAGTGGGTGGCAGTGGGTGAGTTCTGGGCTCAGAGCCAGGAACTTGAGATTAAACCCGTCAGCTTTGCAGTTAGCTCTCACCGGGGTACATGGTTTCCTTCTCTTACCCTTGACTCCCCCAATGAGAAAGGGTAACACCCAGTAGGGAAGGTGACTGCGCTCCATTGAGTATCTCCAAGTACTGAGCCTCTGTGAATGCCCAGCAGGCTTGAGTAACATGTTCTAGGGCCCTGTTCCTGTGAAACTTCACAGAAACTTCTTCCTGTGTGCTGGGACTAGACCATTATACACGGGCAAATTCAGGCTAAGAGAGGCAAATGGGCAAGCAGATTGGAGAAGGTTCTGGACTCTGAGCCAGGGTTGTTGCTGAAGAAGCAGTTGATCTCCCTCTGCAAGGCTGCTTTCAGAGGGGAAGATAAGTCCCTGTGTGTCCCATCGGTGAGGAGCTAGTCAATTCTTCCAGGCCAAAATTCCTCAGGCCAACTCCACTGCCAGGATTTTGTGGGCAGGAAGAAGAGTTCAGTGTGTGAAGAGAGATGAGTTTATTTTGGAGAAATCTGAGTCTGGAGAGAAGCCTGTAAAGAGAGGATTTGACCAAAACCCTTTGATTATGAACTGGTTTTTCAGAGCACATACAATGAATTAATGGGAAGCCTTTCTCTTGTTCCACCACGGACTCAGTTGCCCAGTGCTCTGGTTCTTCGCTACCCATTCTTTGGATGTAGTTATCGAGTAGTGGCTTACAGAGGGCTGGTGATTGGAGGCTTAGAGGACAGTAAAGTGAGGGCCTACCTGCCTGGAGCTCCCGGTGCACACATGAGGAGACACGGAAACACACAGACCACAAGTGTGAGTCCAGTGTGCTATGGGTAAGGGCCTCCGTTATGGTGGCTCTTAGCAGAGACTGGGAGGATTTTGAGCTGGCTGGTTGTGATACATGGAAGGGCATGCCAGGGAGAGGGAACAAAAGCTATGAAGTCTGGGAGTATGGGATGAGTAGGACACTGCAGAGACAGCACCCAGCTTTGAATGGGGGCTGCATACAGGGAAGAAGTCCCTGGGCATGGTCGCTGTTGTCCTGCACTCTCCTCAGCATGCCCTGGGCTCCAGCGCCCTGACAAGTGCACAAACTCAGTTCCCAGTACTGTGATACAGAGGCCTGTGCTGTCCCCAGCTTACAGATGGACAGGCCAGCAACTGTGAGCTCCTGAGCAGGCCGCCTCTGTCCGGGCAGACAGCAGGAGACACCAGAGCTTGGCTCAAGCATGACCACCTTGAAGCCTGAGTAAGGCCATGGCCCCCTCTTCCCTGTGTCCCTGCTGCAGCTGGCCGTGCGCGGGCTCTCTTGAGGTGGGACTCTCCAGTGTCCATCACTCTGGGCTGCTGCAGCCTGACATGCTGCTACCTCTGCTGCTCAGGATAAAGGGGGACGTGACCCACAAATGGAGACCCAGCACCTCTTTTGCCAGTTTAAGTATTCACGTGTGTGTGTGTGTGTGTGTGTGTGTGTGTGTGTGTGTGGAGTGCATGAGAAAAGCGCCTTGCCTGTGCTCTGTGTCCCAGACCTCGTGAGGTGGGAAGCAGGGTTCCATCTCCCTTGCTTCTGTCCGAGCCCCTGGGGCAGAGTGAGGCACCTTTGCACCCCTCCGCCAGGGACTGGCACTCACGTGCGGTGTGACACACACTGGCTGACTCCAAGCAACATGCTCCTTCTGTGACATCTCCTGCAGTCTCTGCATCACCAGGCTCCCCCAAGAACTGGAGGTGGTGACCCCAAATCCACTGCAGCAGCTTGGAGAAGGAGACACTGAGCCCAGGACAGCCGAGTCCACCCAGGCGAGGCGGGGGAAGGAGGATGGGGAAGGCGGACCAGGCTCCAGTGCGGCTCCACACCTTGGCTCTCCAGGGCCACTGCTGTGGAGACTGACAGAGGAGAGGCGGAAAGCATCCCTCTGGCCAGGGCTGATGTCCCACTCCTGCTTTATTCTCCGGGTGATTAGGGACAGTCACTTCTGTGTCCTTCGAGGTTTACTGTGTTTGGGTTTCTTTTTTCTTTTTTTGGCTTCTTTTTTTGTGCTGGGATTATAGGTACACTCGGGGTTAACTGAGGTAGAAATGGCAGCCTTGGAAAGTGAGCACAGGACAGGACGAGGCCCTAATCCTCCAGTGCAGTCTCAATACCAATACTAGAGGCTGTCACCCGGGCCAGGCACGTTCCGAGCTCAGTGTGCTTCTTGTCCCTGAGTCACACAAAGCCACCACAAGGTTGGTGCTGTTATATGGGTGGGGAAGCAACTCCCAGTGGTGTGATAATCCGTCACATCTCCTAAGCCCCGGAAGCCTGAAGTGGTAGCATTCCAAGGAGTATTGTTATTGTCGGCCTTGAAATCAAAGCTCTTTGGGTTTAAAGTTTACATGCTGTCTGCTCTTCATTTCCACTCCCCGGGGAGGGTTCCTGTCTCAGAGGAGCTGGGATTAGCTCTTTACTGGTGAGCAGAGAGCTCTGGGCCAACCATTTTTGGCTCTGCAGTGCCTTAGCTGTGGCAACAGTGCCCTCCAGTGGTAAGGATGTAGTATAGCCCCTCATGCACTGACTGTCTCAGGCTGGCCTGGCTACATGCTTCTCTGCAAAGGATATTGTTTCCTGGGAGAAGCCAAAGACTCTTAGGTAATTACAGCTGAAAGGCCTCCCTTGTGCTCTCAAGTTAACCGATGTGCATTCATAGGCCAGTATGAGGAGAAAGCAGGTATTGGCGGACTTCTGGGACAGAGCTATTTCCTAGGAACAGTGTTTTCAGCTCTTGTGGCTGTGATGTGCTGATAAACATTGTTAACGCTGGCTTTCAGGAAGGGGACCCTGATTTGCAGCATTTGCCATGTTGGAAACACTACACCATGGCCAGTTCCAAAGAACCAGCGTGAGACCACTTAATGTGGAGTTGCCGAGAGATGCCGCAGTCCTGGTGCCAGCCCCAGCTTGGGCCCGTTGGGTCTTTGTTCCCGCCCCGCTCCTGCGTGTCTCCTTGTGCTCTGTGTACACTTGTAGCCCTTGGGAAATCCTCTGGATGTTTTGTTTGGCAAGTGCTTCCTTGGGTTTCACCTCTGTCTAGACCAAAATGGACAGAGCACAGTCGAGTGCATAACTGCTCGCCGGAGGGGCCACCTGCATGGGGTCAGCCGGCGTAAGAGTGATTGGTTGCCTTCCTCCTTTATTTCTCCTCATTGAGTGAGGAAATAATAACCTTCATACACTTATTTTTAAGTCTACATGATAGATATTCCAGAGTGATATTTTTGAACTGGAAGATAAGTATTTATGAAGCTATAATATAAACTTCCAGAAATCCTTTCCAAAAAGGTTGGGTCAATTAACATTCCCACACCAGAAGATGAGGAAGTCTTATTTTCTCACATCAAATATGGATTTTTTGAGATTTAAAAATCTAGTGGGTGAAAATAATATGGCATTTTATTTTCTCCTGCATTTCTATGATGGCAAGTGAGCTGAGTTGGCCTCTGTACACCCTTTTTCTCATTTTAAATGACATTTTTCTTTTTGTTTAATAACTGATAGGACTCCTGGTATAGAGCCACGTGGCATATGATACCGTTCTGGCCAGTGAGGGACCACCTATACAGTGATGATGCCAATGTGTTACAATGAAGCTGAAAAGTTCCTATTGCCCAGTGGCACCATAGCCATTATGAGTTTGCACAGGGGCAGTGCTGATGCTGGTGTGGGCAAACTTTCTGTGCTGCCTGTGGTATAAAATTATAGCACGCACAACTATGCAAAGTACATAATACCTGATGATAAATAACTTTGTAGCCAGTTGATCTATAACTGTGCTGGTGTCATGATCTTATAATAATTTCACCTACTTATCAAGAATGTTTATACCATGTGATGCTGGCTTCATCTGAGTGAAGTTTACCACCTCCCTTCCGTGTATCAGACACCGCCTTGAGCAATTGATCTGGACCCCGTAGGTGTCAGCACACTCTGTGACATTCGCTCGTGGATGGAATCACCAGCAGTGCTCTTCTTCCGGTGTGTCTCATTGTTGCATGCCGCATGACCATGCTGTGAAATGTAACTCTCTAGCCTGTGTGCAATACATTTCATGGCCTCTAAAGAAGATGCTGCTTCTCTGTAGTTATTTTCCTAAAATGTCCCTTGTTATTGTCACATCCTTGCCTTTAGGTTCTTTGTGCACTTTGAATCTTTTAACATTTTGATCTAATGAATATGGCCAAGTTTTTGTTTTCTTCCCGAAACACAGTACCATTTACTTCTCATGGGAATGAAATATCACTGTTTTAAACCTTAAATTTCTATGTGAAGGATGTTTCTAAGTACTTTATCACATATCACTGTTCTGTTGTTCACTGGCCTCGTCTATCTTTTTTTTGTGTGTGTGCTAAGTTTTTTTCTGTGGTGATACTCTATTGTCTTCATCATGATAGCAATATAGTAAGGGTATTTTTTCTTTTCATGAATATGTTTATATTAGTTGATTTGTATCACTGAGACACAATGTCAAACCACTACAATTTAAAGAAAAGAGTTTGGATTAGGTTCAGGGTTTTAGGGGTCTCAGTCTATGGTAAGTTGACCTCAAGACAGAAATATGATGGCGGAAGGATGTGGTAGAGCAAAGATGCTTGGCTCATGGCAGCCAAGCAGAGCAAGTTTGCAGTATCAGGGAGGAAGGGACAAGGGAAGGTTATAGTGCCCCAGATCATGCCTCTGTGACCCACCCAGACACACCCAGAAATGTGCTTTAGTAATCCCTCCCCACCCTGGCCAATCCCAAGCTGAGAATATGGTTTAACAGATACAAAAATTTTTCCTTTTTCAAAAATACAGAGATCTCAATTGGAATTGGATAACTGGCATGTTAATTTGACGATGATTTAACATAATTATGGATTTTCTTCAGTTCTTTGTCAAGGACTCTAAAACTTTTCTGTGTTTATTATCAGTAGGCTTGTGCAGCGCTATTCATTACAGTGCTGGATCTATTGTTTTAATTGGCTTCTAGGTATTTTTTTTTCATTTACATTTGAAAGTTGCAATTTCATTCTCTTGTTCATTTTACTTTAGACAAATAGCCATGGATTGATTCATCAGTACCTTTCAAGAAAGACATAACTGGGAAGATTTGCTTCCCAGATCTTAGCTTGGTATGCAGAACACTCACCTTGCCCAGCCCTGCTGTGGGCCAGCAGCGGCTATGCTTGGCTCTGGCCACTTCCGGGGCAGCAGGCAGCTCTTCCCGTCCACCAATCTGCAGGGCTCCAGCAGTCCCCTAGGCACCACTATGGATAAACAAGGTTTTCTTTTCATTCTTCACAGCTGAGGGGGATCTTCTAGGGTCCCTTTGACTTCTTCTCCAGACAGGCAAATTTCTTTACCTGTAGCAAAGATAGCTGGTGAAATCTCTACACTTTATATTGAAAAAAAAACCTTCTTGTTCCCATCACTGTGGGTACTCTTTCCTGCTTATCTTTGTGGGTACAGCATTTTCTTAATTTTTATGGAAAGTCTCAATTCCATTCCTCACTAAGAGGAACCGAAGCTCCTTGGAGTAATGTCTGATTTTAGATCTCCAGCAGTCAATTTTCAGGATAGGTCTATATCTTGTAGTTGTTTGAAGAGGCAGCAAAGATTTTTAGACAGAAGAAGAGAGAGGCCAACTTAAAGAGCCCCTCCACTGTAAAAGGATGGGATAATCTTAGCATCAGGATGAATAAAGCCTGGAACAGATTGAAATACAGGAAATACAGCAGAACTTTGATTCCAAAATGATTCCACAAGTTCCTTTCGGTGGTTCCTAGGGTATCGGTTCATTATTCTGCAAAATAGAAAGAACATACCTCACCTTTCTACTAAAGATAATATTTCAGGATAAGCAAAGAGACAATGAGCAAAAACTCTTTTTAGAAAAATCAAAGCTGAAAAGGTCAAGAGGAAGTTAGAACTAGAAAGTCAACCTTTCATAACAGCTGAAGACTTAGACGTGGTCATTAATGTGTGCTCAATCTCGCAAGGAACAGATTGCTGTGGCAACTGAGACCCAAAGGATCAGACTGCGATACTTTAACTCACTGGACAATTTTAGCACCACTAAGGGAAGGCGTCCAAACTTGGCACATCCCAAGACGAAGTATGCAGTGGGGCCTGGCAGGGATTCCTGCCTAAAATAACTTAGCTGGGATTGAATTAAGCTTCTAGCAATAAGTTTTAAGGATACATATGGGAGAGAGGAATTGTAAGCAACATCAATCAGTCACAGCTATAATGTGAGAAATTTTACAGGAAAAAAAAAATGCCCCAGTTTCTTTAAGAAAGAAAGAGCAGGCAAGTGGCAGGAGAAGATTAGAGACTGAATCATTCAGGAATTGAAAGAGAATTGAGAAACCCATGAGAAAAAAGAAAGCAATGCTGGGTCCTATATTTAGATCCCAATTCCAGTCAACCAATTGTAAGATGACACTTGAGACGACAGAGAAAAATGAATATAGACTGAATATTTGATGCTTCTTGGTCATGTGGTTTATTTTGTTGGATGTGATTATAGTTGTACTCCTTTAAAAGTTATTAGGTAACAGAAATCTATAGTAAAAAAAATAATAATAATAAGTCTAGGCTTTCTGACTAACCATGAACCGACTGTCTCATTTTGCTTGCCATGGCTTCGGGTGGTGGAGAGGCAAGGGACCTGAGTCCCTTCTCTTTTCTCCCTATCCGCACGCCCACCCTTCTTACTCCTCTCAGGCCACCCTCCTTGGCGGTCTGGCCTCTACCCACCTCTCTCCATCTCTTCTGCGTGCCCACCCCTCGCTGAGTTGCCATATCACTGTGTGCTTCTTCTGGCTCATTCTGAGTGTAGCCGCCAATATGATCCTTTAAACCTTGGCCACACAAGTTAGAATAACTCTAGGCCCTGTAAGACACTCTGCAGTTCTATGAAGGAGCCCATAGGATTCTGTCTGTGTCTCCTGTCACTGATGTGAATGATTCTGTTTGGCAGGAGACTTCCTTCCATTAGGTCATTCAGGAGACCAGATGCCTTTCATCTTCTGGCTCCCTCTTCTTATAGGGTCTTAACATCCTCTGCATCCTGTGGTAGAAGGATAGCATAGGGTCAACAGGACACACCTGATTTAGAAGAGTTCAGCACGCAAGCATGTGCCCACATGGGGGAGTTAGTCACGTGGTCTGCACTGTACACAGGCATGCTGGGAAATGTAGTCTTGTCTGAGCTGGGTGTCTGTCTTCCCAGAATAATGTCACATATGGAACGCCACTTGTGGAAAATGTAGCTATAGTAATATTCAGAGAGAGAGGTTAGAACATGCCTAGTGCATCAATAATAAATACAATGCAAGGGCAGAAACAATAAAAGATAATTCTGCTGGAACTTAGCAAGAATTCAGGGGAGATGAAATAAGCTGTTGCAGCCATCATTGTATTTGTCACAATTTTAACATGCACTCTGGGTGGTGGTGGTGGTGGTGGTGGTGGTAGTAGTGTGTGTGTGTGTGTGTGTGTGTGTGTGTATAGAAGGTCTTCGATTTACAAAATGTTCACTTGTGAGTTTTTTAAAAAAAACTACAAAAGTGACACATATTTGGTAGAAGCAATGAATTCCAAATTCTGATCTTTTTTCAGACATTTTTATGTAGCATGGTAGTCTATAGGACCACAAGGATGTTGAAAAAGCCTTCAGATTTAAATTATATGTGCTGGAAAGAATGCACTCAGACACAGGGCAAGAGGTCTCCGCAGGCAAGTTTTTATTCCTGCAGAAGGCCTGAGGTAGCAGGAGCACAGAACAAAGGAAGGTTGTCCCTTTTATCCCTAACACAGGAGAAGCAGCTGTCCTTTAAATTCATTGCCTGAATTCAAAGGCTTGCAATCTATCAACTTTGTTAGTTTAAGTGGTGAGAAGGGTTGCCAGGCAGAGTTGCTAAGGAAAGAGAGAGTGGGGGTATGGGACACTGAAAGTCCTTCACTGTTGATAAGTTATCTTTGGCTCTTAGCTGTGTTCTTGGAATCTAAACCAAGTAAGCATTTTTGTAACTCAGTATGCTCAAAACAAAGAAAGGGGGTGCATCCTAGAATGAACTAGAGTTTAAGATGGAGAGACACTCTGGTTCAAATTTTGACTGAAAAGACTGTTTTTTACAAGGGGAAACCACTGATACTCCATAGTGTACTGATGCTATGCTAGGAGGTTGAGCAGGTTAGATATATTCAGTGCATTTTTGACTTACAGTATATTTAGCTTACAGTAGCTGTATTGTACATACCCCATTGAAAATCACACACCACACACACACACACACACACACACACACACACACACACACATATGTGCATGTGCCAATTTTAGTTTAAGAATATCCTTAATGAAGCTGTGTAGAGTATTGATTTTATTCAATATCAACTTACAAATGTAGCATTTTAATATCCTATATGAACAATTGGAAGTGGTAATAACGCATTTTTGTCTCATGGTCAAGAAAAATAGTTTGTTGAGGGAAAACAATTTTTCAGTTGAACTAGCCATTTATTTTGTGGTTGATCATTTCCTTTGAAAGTGTAACTAATAAAGAATTCAAACTTAAAAATTGGCATTTACTTAACAATGAGTAAAGTTATCTTGGCACTACAAGGAAAAAAAGACAGCATTTGTTGCCACTGACAAAAATTTGATCTTTCAAGTGAATTTGCAGAAATCTAAATCTACCACCATGAGTTTGACAATTTCTCAATAAACACTCTTCTGAGAAGACCTGTGATGAAGTTAATGTTATCTTTGTTTATCGATATTTGAAGATGAACTGTGGCCACATATGAACACTGCATGATTCTGTGAGCTTTGGATGACTCAGTGAGCCAATGTTTTCCCAACAGCTAGGTCAAGACAGCAGAGTCACAAGGAAAGATCCGTGTGGGAGGGAACAATGGATTTCATAAGACAGCAGAATACAAGTCAGTGATGTGGATTTTAGGTTCCAGGGTCACTGTAACCTGAAACCTGAAACCATGTGTCACTTTTGATTGTACATAATTTCAAAGAATATGCAGTTACCTGAAATGGGCTATTTAAACTACTCCTTTCCCAACTTTTTCAATTTTTGAAGTAGTTTTTCTTCATGTACTTTGATCACTGTATGAGATGTGATTGAAATATGTGGCAAAGGTTTAAATATTTTTATTGCAGTGAAAGACACATTACTGTGAATCACCCTCAGAATATTCTGCTTTGCTTCGAACATGTTTATCCCATTATCCTTGCCACTTTCTAAAGAATTTCTAAAGTTTTCTTTTATGAGTGTTTTTGCAAGATAGGATTAAAAAAACATACAGTGAATACTGTGGCCGAGTGCTCCCCCGAAAGACAATGAGGTTTGTCAAAATACTACAATATGGGCCAGGGATTTAGCTCAAGTGGTACCGCACCTATGTTGGATACACAAGGCTCTCGGTTTGATCCTTTATACTGAAAAAAAAAAATACTATGATGTGTCTTCATTCACTGTTTTTGTAGGTTGTGGCACCATCGGGTTTCTGGCTGTTCCTCAAATGACCAAGGGGGAAAATTTTTCAATAAATTCAGGACATCAGAACAGCCCGAAGAACACAACGACAGCCATGAGAATGGACTTCCAGGACTGTTTTAGAAAGTGGCAAAGAAGAGGGAGTGTATTCAAAGCAAGGTAGGTATTTTGAGGGGAATTAGCATGCATTGTATCTTTTACTGTACTAAAACGTATGCATTGGTTCTCTTTGGTTTTTGCTCAGACCTCATGTCTCAACAAATTAAATGAAGAATAGAAATGAGAATCCAATTTTGTTCTTCTGATCTAGATATTAAAAGTAGTAGTTACACAAACACAAGAGAACAATGCCACTTCTACAGTAAATTGTTTCAAAAAATACAAATAGGTAATGAGTTTTAGAATGAGTTAAAATAAGTGTATGAATTTATCAGTTTTTACTTCTAACTCAGTAAATGTGGATACATGTAATTCATTTAAACAGTGCTAGCAATTAAAATTAATAAGTATTAAGAAATTTAAAAATAATGTAAAAATAATTTTAAGGAATACACCCACAAAGCTGCAGAGCTCTAGAAGGAGGGACATCTGACGTGCTACAGGTGGCCATCTGCTGAGCTGTGACAATCGCTGCACTGTCCACCAGCAGCTCGTGTTCCCGGAACTGATGAGGATTGGCCACATACAGACAAGATCCAGGTCACAAGGCAGGAGCTCTTGCCACAGGAATAACGAGTTCCTGTTCCTGTTTGTTTAGGTGAGTAGCCGTATCTCTGTGCATGTGCGGTCGGGGCGAGAATGCAAATTCTCATGATTCCTGACACTGTCCAGGTGCCAGCTGAGGGAGACCTTTGTACCAGGAAGTGTTCATTAGACTCTGGTAAGCCTGGCCTCTGTGCTCAGTGCACCACTGGCACTGGGATGCCAGAGGTGATAGCAGGGCAGGGCGCCTGCAGGCCGCCTCCTGAGAGGCAGAGGGCTTGGTGTTAGGTTCACAGAGGTTGCTGCTGGGGCTCAGTTCAGATTCCCACTCTGCCAGGGGGTTTTCTGAGAACCTACACAAGTGGTTTATTGTCTTCAAGCTCCCTCCTTGTCCTGTCAGTAAAAATGGGATGGTGATGTTTACTCAGTGAGGCTGTTGTGAGCGTGAAACACATTAACAAAGATAACCAGTGTGCTTAGGACAACAGCTGCATGGACCAAGCAGGATGTGTTTGCATGAGATCAATAAGTTCTCCCACTTTTTTCACCCATGGAGAGCTTCTGCCACTACTGGGGCTGCAAATGCCCTGTGATCTTTCCCACAGCTTTCCTCGCCCCTCACTAGACAATGAGACCATCCTATAAGGTGGAAACCTCCTTCCTTTCTTGCCTTTAGACAGTTTTGTAGATCTTCTGACCATAACAAGAAGCCAAGAGAATCCGGAAGGTCATTATCAGTCTGCTGAGTTAACTGAGCTTGGTTCCACCTGGCTGCTGGGTGTTTTGCAGCAGCTGAAGCTCAGGAGTTGAATTATTTGCCCAAGGACAGACGCTCTGAAGCAGGTGGGCAAGATTCCGACTCAGGTCTCCAAGCCCGGAAATACAGGTTACCCATTTCAACTTGACTTTAAAATTTGAACTTATGTGAACTGGCCAATCTGAGTGCACTATGAGTAGATACCTCATTACCCTGCAGAGCTGCACTGAATTCCCCCAGCATGCCTGCCACCTGCGCTGCAGAGACAAAAGCAGATCATTTGGTTAAGGCTCTAATTCAATATAAATTGGCTAGACTCAGAGCGCCTGGCCCCAGGATAGAGGACAGGGCTATGGCATCTGCACTGGGACACTTTCATTAACCTCTCTGACTCTTATTTGCTCTTCTGCAAACTGAAAATAAGATGAACACTCGCTTAAGAAAACCATGAGATCATATCTTGCAGTGATTGACATTATGTGTTCCACAAAGCCTGGGGCTCTCTGTCTTCCTCCTGCTCTGCACAATGGTCTTAAGTGTTACTACTGGTGCCGACATCAGCATTCTACATTAGCAGCCCGAATCTGAAAGCCCAAAAATCTTACACCTTCTGAGCAACAACATGACACCATAATGGAAAATTCCACACTATGAAACCTTGCTTCACACTCAAATTTATTGTAAAAATTGTATAAAGGTACATTTAGGCTGTGTAGAAGGTTTATATAAAATATAGATGAAAATGGTGTTTGGAATTGGGTCCCACCCTCAGGGCATATCATTATATATAAACAGCTATTCCAACATTAAAAAATAAAACAAAACAAAACAAAAACCCTCTGAAATCCAAAACACTGGTTCCAAGCCCTTCTGGATCACCATAAGAGATATTCAATCCGTATTCTTTCCTTCTTTCTTTCTTATCCAGCTCCTAGGGCCTCTCCCTTGAATCGGCTTGTCTTCATTCTGCCAGGAGAGGGCACCCTTGTCTAATGAAAGCCCTGCTGCCTCGCCTGCCAGGTATAGCCTGGCATTAAAAAAATAATACATCTGAGATCAGGTTTCTTTGGCAGGCTTGAGGGGGCTTAGGAGGGAGCCCTTGTAGAGTGCCTCGGACCCCCACCCTAACCCCACCCCCGGCCCCAGGCTGTAATTCAGTTTACCGTGCCTCAAATGGTTGTTTCTCCACCCTTATCGGCACTGTCCCAGTCAAGGAGTCTGGCCCTGGCCTGTTCTTTGGGAGCTTGTTCTGAAGCTCAGATTTATAGGCTTATCCTGAAAGTCATTTGAAAAGAATATGAAATTTTCCAAATTAAATTGGAAGGCCAGGATTCTAGCTTGAGTCCACTTTGGAATCTCAACAGGTCTGGGCCTGTTTGGGACAAGCTAAGAGTTGATTTAAGGAGATTTTTAGTTCTTTGTTTTGGACTAAAAGAGGAGGAAGTGGGGTACAGTGGCCAGGACCCCTGTGTCTTTCTTGGATATGTCCTTGGGGCTCAGCTAAGACTGCTGGCACACAGTGACTGAATGGCAGTGGGTTGGAGTGAAAAATAAGGGGACAGCTGTGGCATGTCTGGTAAGGCCCACCCAGGGCTCCAGATTCTATTGGCTTATTGTTATGATGACTGGGAAGTCCCAGATAGAGAGCCTGCATCTAGCAGGGTTTTCTTGCTGTGGTGAAGGAAAGAGCAATGAGGAGGAACGAGATTTATTTTTAAAGGCATCTTTTTTATTCACCTACCAGTGGTCATCCTTTTATAAGAAACCCACCCCCACAATAATTATCCTACTCCAGGACAGTGACCAGCAATCCATTGCTGAGGCCAGAGGCCTCAGGTCCTCACAGATTCTCAAAGGTCCCACCTCTGACTTCACAGTGGCAGTTAAACTTAACATGCATTAGGGAGGGCTAGATGTTCACACCATAATGGTTGGCCTATTTTTCCTTTCCATGAGTAAATGCAGAAAAGGCCAGTCATTTCCTCCCTGGCACTGTAGGTGATGTAACGTGTTCTGAACTAGGGAAATGGTTTGAGCCAGTGGAGAGTAGGATGTTAGGTTCGGAGTTCGATGTTTATAAATCGAAACTTGAATCCACCTTTACAAACGCAGTCCCCAGCCCTTGAGACACTGTTCCTTTCACTTGCAAAATGGAGGTAAAGAAACTTCACTCTCAGATCTCTGGGCTTAATAAAATATTCTGCGAATATGCTTGACACAACAAGGAATGCCTTGTTATTTTTTTCTTCTATTTCTCTTCCCTTCTTTTTCTTTCTTTTCCTTTCATTTCTCTGTCCTTCCCTTCTTTTCATTTCTTTTCTCTCCTCTCTCTTATTCATTCAAATTCAACTCTACTGCCTGATGTGGTCATCTTGACTATGCTAATAGCCAAAGTGCACTTATTCTCGCTAAGTCAATTCACAGCCATTGTGATGATTAGAATCAAATGTGCAGTCAAAAAGTAATCGTCTCTCTGCATCTGGTAGACACAGCTTCACTGCAGCTGGACTATTCCGTTACAAAACCAGGATAGGCTGGGGATCTCCACAGACACATCTGGTTTTCATCAGTCCTCCACGAGACCAGACTTTCACTCCGTTTTGTTATCACTGCTGACCATACCAATTTGCTCCTTCGAGTCTACAGCCTTCACATCCCTATTTCGAGAACAGGACAGTTAAAGAGCTGAACCTAAGAGAAGCTGGAATCTGTTCTGAATAAAACACCACATGGTATGCATTTGTAGGAGACAGGGAAAGAATGTGCACATGAGATGACCGACAAGATACCCACCTGGGGAAGCTGGGACATGGTAAAAAAGAACTGGTTTTCATGTCTGTAAAAATGTGTGCTTTTGTCCTGCACAGCTAAAGGGCAAGAAGGAGATGGCATCCTCTGCACAGTCTTCCTTTCCAAAATTGCAAGAGTAGAGATCCACTTACAAAGGTCAAATGCCTCTGCTGTATGTGCCATCCATGTCTGCATAAGGTAAGGGCTGGTGGGCACTGGGATGGAGCAACCTTGACACATTGTAAATTGCTGCTTACTCTTATCGTGGAATAGTGTGTGAAACACAGAAAGATAATCCTAGTGTAGAAAGAGACGAAATATTTTGCTAAGATCTTGTTTTTATTCCTTCTCTTCAGCCAGTGAACAAGTGTCTTAATCCCTTTTCTCTTGCTTTTACAAAATACCTGAGATGGGGTGGTTAACAAAGTATAAGTTTATTTGACTCACAGTTTCGGAGGCTGGGAGGCCCCAGAGCATGGTGCTGGTCTTCCTGTTGCATCATAACGTGGCAGAGGGTATCTTGTGTGAGACAAAGCAAGCATCCTCTTCCCCTTCACCCCTTTCCCCTTCCTCTTCTTACCCTCTCCTTCTCCTTCTCCTCTCCTCTGCTTTCTTGTCCTCTTCTCCTTTCTTTTTTTTTTTTTAATCACTAATGCTATCATGGGACTCTACCCTCAAGAGTTCATCTAACCCTGATAACCTCCCAAAGGCCCCAGCTCCAAATGCCATCATCACTTGAATGTGGGGATTGATGATAGTGTGTGGAGCTCTAAAGGGCACTTTCAAACAGAGCAGGAGGAAGCGGGAGGGGACATGGAGGGACGCTGACTCGGGGCGAACCTGTGTAGGGAAGAGAAAAGGAAGGAGGGTTGAGCAGAGCATCTCAGAGTTGCAAAAACCATTTGGGCCAAGCCAGTGGGTGAGCCTAGAGCCGTCACCATAAGGAAGGAACTCACATGAACTGACAGCACTGTGCTCTCGCTGCTCAGTCATTGGTGAAGAGCGCATGTGGCAAAGAGCGCAGTAGGGCTGTCAGTCAACAATGATCCTGCCATACTGGATCTAATTGGTACATTTTTATAGCCATCACAGGAAAAGACTTGTGGCCTCAAAACCAAAAGCCCAGAATTAGAGTTCCTTCAACAATAATTGTGTGTATATTTTCAGATCACATTATTTCTCCATGTCATGGCTCTCCTTTCCTTGGAAGGGGGTCTGTTTTCCAAAAGGCATTCTCTCCATGGTGATAAGCTAGCTACGAAGAGCTCTGGGCTCACCTCTTTCCAGTGGAAAGATTGGACTTCTTTCCTGACTATGTAATCAAATACCACAGAAATCACTCTGAATTGCTCAGATTGAGTCACATGTCCATCTCTGAGCTAATCTGTGTCCAAGGTGATTTCTCTGGTTGGTTGGTCCTGACTGGTTAGCTGCCCCTCCTAGAAGGTCAGGAGGATCAGTTTCACTCGCTACAATGCCTGGAAGTGGTGGCCAGAGTAGACTGAGCAAAAACTGGGGTGCTGGTAGCAGAACGGAAGGAAGTAGAGGTTAAGTGAGAATAAATAAATGTCACCTTTCTATTTCATTTTTGTTTTTAATTGATAAGAACACTAAACAGAAGATTGATATCCTCACAGATCTTTAAGTTGTTGATAGAATAATATTAACTACAGGCCCAGATGTCTAAAATGTATTTATCAGGTGTAACTGAAATGTTACACTTATCGAACAGGAACTCTTCACTTACCCCAGGCCCTGGCCAGAACCACTCTACTTTCACTTTGTGTGAGTTGGACTCTTTTAGAGAGCTTACATAAGTGGAATTGTGTAGTATTTGATTAATTTGAGTATAATGGTTTCCAAGATCATCCACATTCTCATGAGTGACAAGATTTATTTTTAAAGGCATCTTTTTCATTTACCTGTGGTCATTTAGGTTGTTTCCACATTTCAGCCATTGTCAGTAGTAACACAGTGAACTTGAGAGTGCAGATAACTCTTCGAGATCCTCACTTTAATTCATTTCGTGTGTATTCAGAAATGACCACTAGACCATATCGTAATTCTACTTTTAGATTTTGAAGGAAATCCATACTGTTTTCCAAAACAACTATACTATTTATGTACTTGACAATTTCTTCGCATCTTTGGAACCCTGGTGTTTGTTTTGGGGTTTGTTGATGTTTTGTAATGGTCATATTAACATGTGTGAGGCAGTATGGTATTGGATTTGTATTTGGATGGTTTGGATTTATATTTCCCGAATGACCAGTCACGTTGAACACCATTTCGTATGCCCACTGATCATTATAGGTCTTCTTCGCAAAAGCATCTATGCAGGTCCACAGATAATCTCTACATTTCCTCCTAAGGCATCGGAGTGATGCTTCAGTTATCTATTGACAGGCAACAAACCATCTGCAAAGTAAGCAGTTTAACAACAGTGCTCTTTTCTTTCTTATGAGTCTTTGAATTCCCTGGGCAGCACTGTGCTGCACTCGCCTTGGGTTGCATAGAGTAACATTTAGCCAGCAGATCATAGGTGATTAGGGCTAGAAGACTCACAGTGGCTTCGTGAGTATATCTTGTCTCCCAGGACCTTCCTACCCTCTCTTCTCACATGTTTGTGTGAGCTTGGCCCCCTGCACTGCAGCGCGCTGCTTTTCAGAGTACAGAGGCTGTGGCTGCATTTCCACCATCACTTGTGCCATAATACTTTGGTTAAAGTAAGTCACAGGACACCTGGAACAAAGGGGAAGGGAAGATAGATAGTTTCTTCTTGAAGAAAGCAACCATAATGAATTTGTGACTATTTTTAATCCACAAAATTAGAAATAAGATTAAAAAGAGTCTTACTTAGTTCAACAGCTACAAGGATAAAGAGCTTTCTTTCTTCATTTTTTGGCCAGGGGATGATATAAGGCCTCATGTTCTGTCTCCTTCTCTGGAGATCCAGGGGCCAACTGTGACAAATGGAATGGGAGAGAGAGAGCCTGGCTCTGAATCCCATAAACAAACTACAACAACAGTTCACATCAGACCCTGAGCACTTGGGGATATTTTAGTCCAGTTTTGGGTCCCAAAATCTATAAGGCAAAGGCTTTGGAACAGGTAGACCCAGGTTCCATCCTGCCTGGCAGTTGTAGGAATAAAAGCTTCACACAGATGGGTCTAGCTGTCCCACTCAGAACTGTCTCACCATAATGTCTTGAATACTGTATATAGGTGCTTAATGAATGTTTGCTGGTTAAGCGATAAACCTCTTTGAGTCTTATTTTTGTCATCTGAAAAATAATGCTGATGATAGTAACAACATAATATGGAAGTCAGGGTGATAATATCTAGATTCAACTCCTTAGTATGGTCTCTGAGACACTGCATCATGTGCCCATTTGATGACAAGTTCCATGGCTGTCTGCACTCCAGCCACCCAAATCTTGTTCCACCTTCTCAAACTGACCCATTCTTTTACCTCGGGGCCTTTGCATGTGCTACTTTCTATTCCAGACACTCTTCCCTCTTCAAACAGTTAATCTAACATCTCAGTTCCACTGGCATTTGCTGTAAGAAGTCTTCTCTGACCCCTCGGCTGGCGCACTGTGTGTCTTTTCTTCTTTCCTTTTCTCAGAGGTAATAGCTACAGATTTGCTTTTTTTTAAAAAAAATGTTGATGTCTCCTACTCTATTTATTATCAGCTCTTCAAGAGTAGGATGTGGCTGGTTTGTGCCATGGGGTAAATCCAGGCCTTAGCTTGGTGCAGAGGTAGGCATGATACTTGATGTGAATGTCTGGACAGCAGATGGGCACCCGGTGTGATGCACTGTGCTAACAGCACCCGGAACTGATCTCACTTCCCTCATCAGCATTGGTAACCGTTCATTTACGTGAATCAACAAATGAATGAGCGAGTGACTGGCTGGAGCTGAACTGCAGCACTAATTTGTGGGAGAAGCCAGGATCAGAAATGTAATTACAAAGCCATGAGCGAATGTCAGAAGAATTTAAGTAAGTAACTGCCACAGTTTCCCAGCTGTCTCTCTCATTGTTCTTACAATAAAAGAATTTCTGCTGATGAGCTGGGGGAGTAAATGAAAAAGCCACATGAATAAAGAGCAGCAACCCTGAGAGCTGGGATCCCAGGGGAGGTGTCTGGAGCCATCAGTAACTTGAAGATGGTCTGTCATCGCTGAAGCCATGAAAAGCTAGGAAAGCTCCCCTGGAACAGCCTGGCCCCATGGAGCCAAAAATGCACCGATGTCGTGTCTGTAGTTGACCTGGGTTCCAGTACCTCACTGTGGTCTCCTCTGGAGGTACTGTGACACCCAACCCTGGGTCTGCCGAAGCACAGGAGGTACCTGTGTGAGCTGGGACAGGCACTTGTGTAAGGGCTACTCTGCACACCCAAGACAGGTGGGGCTGGGCTTTGAATCCGTGCACCAGTATGCAGGACTGGGAGGGCCCTTCAGCCTCAGCTCAGTTTATAGATGGGGAAACCCAGACCCACCAAGAGAAAATGGATTCTGAAGGTCAGACAGTGACTCAAAGACAGAAGCTACATGCCATGTGCTGTTTGAACCCAAAGCTAAAGAATAAATCAGTAGAATTGATCCTGTCTTTATTTTATAGTTTTGTAGTTGGTTCATTGTGGAGTCTTGCATTCCTTTGACTTAGGGACCTATCTTCCTTGATCACTGAATTTGTTTTTCTTTTATCGTCCCTTGAAAATTCTCTTTCTGAGGCTGATGCCTTGCTCACCTCAACCCAGCCTCGGTCTGGAGTGTGAGTGTCCAGTCTGGGCCCTTAAATCCTGGCTATGGAGTGCACCCCTTTCTCCACCAGGCAGCACACCCTTAGAGGAAGAGCTGGCTGTGGGGTGTGGCCAGCCTGATCCCAGCCACCAGGCACTTTCCTCCCACTGAGTAAACTTAGCTCTCAGAACTTCTCTGAGTTTCAATTTCCCTTCTGAAAATGTAGCTGAATCTCATTTGTGCAATGGATTTTTTTGTGTGTGGGGGGGAATACTACTGTGTGCCAGGCACAGAGCCAAGTCCTGGACAGGTGACACCATGATGATCCGTCAATGCCCTGAGGTGCTCACAATCAGTGGGGGAGACCTGTGTCTCAAAGCATTACACCCTGGGGAGGAAGGGACACAGCAAAGCCACAGAGGACCCTGGGGGCCATAGCAAGGTCCCTAGGAGACTTCCTAGAATGGTCTCTGACAGGAGAGAGCCTTCTAAGGGAAGGCACCAAGGAGAAGGCCCCAGGAGAAAGAAAATGTGCAACGGTCCTGAGGGAGCTGGGCTGGTCTGTAGACATTCTGTGTGGTTAGCAGCAAGGGTGAAGAAATGAGCCTGAAGGAAGCATAGAGGGTCCAAGTAAGACCCAAAGCATGCTGGGAGTTTGGATGATAACATCTGCTGTCAATATTAGCTGAATGGAATGAGATGGCCCACATAAATAGCCTAGGAATGAGCTAGACAGTGGGCCCCTAAATTAAAGTTACTGTCTCCCCGTTTCCTCTTGAGACCATAGCTATTTGGGGCTCCATAACTAATAGACTGGACACTCTCAGATTGTACAGCGAGGAGCTCTGATCTGATTAGATTGTCCCTCTTCAGCTTCCAAAAATCTGACTTTCTATCTCAGTCACATTCCCAACGCCTGGGTGTGAGATTAAGCCACTGTCTCCTGTCCCCTTTCCTGTCTAGTCTGGCAGCCTCATAGATTGCCTTCACTCTCTGTAAATGTAGTGATGTATTGGGGGACACAGGTAGGGCCCAGAAGGGGGTGCTGGCCTGGAGCTTTGGGGCCTGTGACAGCTGCCCGGCCACAGAGGGTATTTGACTTTCTGCCCCAATGGTTGTCGTTGCAGGACAGCCAAGCTGGCTGAGATCGGGTCCCTCTGGCTGCGATGACAGGCCTTCAGCAGGCACTGTAATTGCAGAGTTAAACCCACTCATTTTCTTCCCGGCAAGCTGCAGTTAAAGAGGTGCTAGCGGGCAGCCTGGTTGTCTGCAGCGAGGCTGATCAAAGGGCTGCAGGCATCTGTTTTGTCTCTGTTTTCTCTCACCACACCCCCACTTTGAAAAAAAAATGGTTAAAAAGTAATTTATGGAAATGAATACCTGTCCTCCTCCGGAGGCTAAAAGGCAGCCGCATATTAGAGATATTAAATGTGCATTGGTGTTTTTTACACTTTGGTCAGGTTAAGAATGAGAAAATCGGAGTTGGAGAATGCTCCCGGAGTGTCGGTTTCCATTAGCCCCTCGAGGCAGGGATTTTATAATATCAGGCCCGACTTTTCACACCCCAAGGACTTCCTGATGCAGATTAAAATCTCCCAACTCCATGCCAGGATGGGCGGCTGAACCTGGTGCCCTCGGCCTCCACCTCACAGCCCCCGCCCCTCCCTGACTCCGGACTCGGCGGCAGGGGCTGCCCTGTGCGAGCCCGTCCCAGTCCCATTGCTCGAAGCTCTGGAACTTTCTCTTCCACTGACTACAAGAAAAAGATTCGAATTTTTTAAATATGCACATTCCTCACCTGACTTGAAAAGTGAAAGAGATAAAAAACACCCAGACAGAAAAAGAAAATATCCAGCACAAAGAAGGACTTCCGGGACGCAGGAAATGGGATGCATTGAAAGAAAACCTCCAAAAGAAAACAGATTGCTTTTTGAGAAAAACAAAACAAAACAAACACCCACTGCTGTGTCTACAAGGCATGGAAGCCAGTGGGAGCCTGAGCACAGCTCAGCAGCCCTTCCAGTTGGAAACCCGAGTCTCGTTTTCATTCTCACAGCTGCCAACGCGGTGAAGCATCATTTTTCTGTTGCAGAAGCTGGGAGCACAGAGTAGAGCTACTCACTGCCTGTGAAGGGCTCCCGCGGCAGGCGGAGATGCGCTGCATCTTGCATTGCTTCCCCATCACCAGTGTCAAGCCTTTGTCAGGCACTCCAGGGGTACCCGGAAGGAGATAAGCTTCATCCTTCCCGTTTTGCAGAGGAGGATAGAAAACAAGTTTTGGAAGGAAGACAGCGCCTCCCCAGATTTCAGTACTTCCGGCTTTAGCACTCAGGTTGCAAACTGACCCTGACCTTGGACTTCACTTTCCAGCCTATCCCAGGGTCTTGGGATTTGGGGAAGAAACATAGGCTCTAGGCAGCTAAAGATTCTTAGGCTTTCAGGCCCTGATTAGACCACAAAAAAGTTGAACTTACTGAAAGATGAAAAGCTTATAAGTGGTACAGAGATGCCCAAGCTCTGGTCTATCCTTGATTTCATCCCTGCCCACTCCTTGTGGCTTTGGTTGCTCATTAGGATAATCAACTGTGAGTTTGAATGAAGCATGTGAAATAGTCTTGCTAGATCCCAAATGCCCCCAAGAAAAGTTGACAGTGCCATCCACACCGTTTGGTGAGTCCATTACATTTGCCAGAACTCTACTCCATCGAAGTATTTCTTCCAGTGGGGCTGATTTCTTCCAGAGTGAACTCCCTGGCCTGTCAGCTTTCCATTCATTGCACTCTGGGCCTCTGCCTGTGAAAGCCGGGCTAGATGGAGCGGGGCAACCTCCCTGGCCATCAAGCATCCTGATTGGTGGAAGGGGAACTGCTGACCCCGCCCTTGCGAAGCATCTCAGTAAGCACTTGGGGAGGGGCTGGTCAGATATGTCAGGGCGATTCCCAGCTATGGGCCAAGCCTAGCTGCAATGGTTGGGAGAAATGAAACACCTAGTAGATACCAAATGGTGCCTTGAGGACTTTCCAAAGTAGCACTTACATGATAGTATGCAGTCTGTGTTTAGTGGCCTCTATTTACAGGACCTTGACCTAAATACTTCTTATGCATTATTTCTCTTTTAGGCTCCATTGTTGTCTTTTTCCATTGGAAGTATGTACCCAATCATCTATGAAAGTTTTAAAACATCGTCCTACCTGTAGACTTCCAAGTCATATACTGCCGTTGCTGTTAACATGTCCATCCAAACCCAATTACCCATCTTCTTGGATAAGTAGCCCCCTCTGCCACCACCATGGAGATGATGGGATCTTTAGGCTCAACCTATCAGAGTAATTTTTTGAAATTTGCTGCCAGAAGCCTGCAGGATAGTCTTCCTTGTGCCTCCCATTAGGAAGCTGGGAAATTGGTTCCTAAGTCCATCAGCATCTCTTTTCCCTGGTACACGAAGGAGCCTTCCTTGGATGAAGAGGGTATGAGAAAGAAAAGGTGGAGTTTTAACTAATCTAAGGCAGGCCGAATTGACTTCTGTCCTTTTAAATTTTGATAATGTGGAAAAAAATACTTCCACTCCTTTTTTTTAAAGTTACTTTGTGAAGACTTTCTGCTCTTGCAAATGCTGGCATATGATGTGTGTATCTGTTCAGTGTTTTGTACGCACACATTCTTATGAATGATAGTGTTAATTAGTACTGTTTGTGTTAAAAGACGACTGTGGAAGGATGATTGCTCATTTCATGACCCTCTGGCATAATGTGATCTAGTGTGGTGCATACCAGCTGCTGCTTATTTTTCCTTGTATGAGTACGTGCTACTCTGCTGAATGCCCTCGAGCCTGGCACACCCAGTGTATGTACTCACAAGGACACAAGCAGGTGGGGAGGACTTTAATGCTTTGTTAGCTATCACAGTGCAGTGAAGTTTTGTGTTTTGAAGACAATGTTCTTCCTCGGGGCCTTGGTTCATAAGGAAAACTTGAGGGCCAAGATCAAATGATTGGAAAAAGTCATCTCTGAGATTAGGTGCACCAAATCATTGTCTTGCTATTGATGGACAATGTAAGGTATTTTGGAGGGAATCTTGATTGGTTCTGTTCTTCCTTTACTTACTGGCTTTGTACCTAGTGAGTTTGACCTTCCCAGTAAACTATTCTTACTATTATTTGACTAGTAAAAACTAGCTGCAGGGGGCTTTTCAGGAAGTGTTATGAGTCACTCCTCCTGTATATACTCTCCTGAAAGATCTCTGACTCCATAACTTTGTCTTCTTCATTTGTCTATTAGAATGAATGCACACTCTTCATTCTTAAATCCACTAGCTAAACATTGGTTCCAGGACAAGCACCATGCTGTGTTCTGTGGTACCTGTGTAGACCAGAAGGGGTTCCTGACTCTGGGAAAATCATAGCTTCTGGAACAAAGTAGAATGAGAGAAGGAAATAAGAGAGTCATGTGTTCTGACAGAGGAATCAACAAAGGGAAGTCCAGTTTCTGAGGAGGGTTGCACTGGCTTAGGAAGCTTTTTCAAGGCAGATTCATAGAGCAGAACAACTTTGATTCAGGTTTTACCAAATAGAAAGAAAAAGAAAAGTGTCCTAAGGTAGCATTCAAACATTTTCCAATTCAACAATAAGAACTATGTATTTGAAACTAGATCTGACAGCACAGGGTCTTTTGTTATTTTCTTACAAAAACTTTTGAAGAAGGGAAGAAGTTATAACCTCCTGGATATTTGTGTGAGGCCTTCTTCTCCCCACAAGTACAACTGATGCCCAGGGGAAAGAGAATCTGGTAAAATACCCTGAGCCTAAAAGCCACAAAAATATACAGAGCACGAGCTAAGTTTGACATGTAAATACATTCTATAAATGTACTCACAGCTCGATTTCCTCCCCCTTTACATTCTGGTAATTTATTCAGACAGCTTCAGCCAAAACCATTTCTCGCTTGATATAATATTCTGGAAAGGTGTGTTAGAGTTTTCTTTATTCAGCAGGACTTTTTTCTCTTCTTGCCAGGAAACCATTCTATCCTCTGACCCCTGACTTCTGGAGCTAGGGTAGGCAGGGAGTGGACCCACTCTGCTCTGACAGAAAATCAAATAATTTCTGTGCCTGCAAAGAGTTCTTTGTAATTCTGTTCTGATTGATGTGTTGAATGTCTCAGAGTTTATGTAAGATTTTCATCTGTCCTTATAATGACCCAAAGACGCAGAACTTATGATTCATCTTCTTCTAATGGTGAATAAATTGAGATCAGAGAAGAGAAAGAAATCAAATAAGACTGAAGGGGAGAGAGAAGAAAAGACAGTGTGCTTTGGTGGGTCCTCTTCACCTGTAAGCTCTAGTGAAATCCCCTGTGTCATTAGAGGAAGGAAACAGTATGGGCCCTCTTTACAGCTCAGAAAACTGAACATCAAACAAGTAAAAACAACCTATCAGAAGTGAGCATATAACATAGGCCCACTCCAGGACTCTCTAACTTGAAATAAACCTCAAAGAATTCTTTTAAATTTTAATTTTTACTACTACATGCTTATTGTACATAATCATCACATTCTTCTTGGAAAATAGGTACAGGTACAGAAAGTATCTCAATCTTTTTTAAATTCAAATCTTTATTGGTACATTATGAATGCACATCATCATTGCATTCAACATTGAGAGTTTGTATCACAATATGACACTACTTGATTCTCATTTTCCCCTTCCCCCACCCACCTACAACCCCCATCTCCTATATACATAAGCTTTGTTTCCTTTTTTTTATTACTATCACATTCTTTTTCCCCTAGTTATTTACGTCTACACCCTCTTTCCTTTTAAATATTTTCTATTTCACAATATCAACTGTACACACTAGAACTCATTTATATCTTCATTTTCTCATACCAGAGAAAATACATGATGTTTACACATCTGTGACCTATTTATTTCACTTATGAGGATGTCTTGAAGGTACATCCATTTGAGTATGAATGACTCAATCTTATCATTTTTAATGGCAGAATAATACTCCATTCTATAAAAGAACACATCTTCTTCATCAAGTCTCCAATTGATGGACATTTAGCTTGTTTCCAAGATTTAGCGATCATAAACTGAGCTAAGATTGGGAACAAGACAAGTACGTCCACTCTCACCACTTCTGCTCAATGTAGTCCTGGAAATAGTAGCCATAGCAATTAGGCAAGAGAAAGAAATAAAAAGAATAAAGATAGGGAAAGTAGAAGTTAAACTGTCATTATTTGCTGATGGCATGATACTCTATATTGAAGGTCCTAAATCTTTATTGATACATTACTAAAAAACTACTGGACCTAATTGCCAAACTTAGTATTATAGCTGGATACAAGGTCAATGCTCAAAAATCAATAGCCTTTGAATACACAAACAGCAGACCTACTGAGATAGAAATTGGGAAGTCAGTCCTTTTCACAATAGCACCCCCAAAAATGAAATATCTAGGAATCAGTCTAACGAAGGAGGTGAAAGACTTCTATTTCAAAAACTACAGCATTCTGAAAAAGGAGATAGGAGAAGATATTTAATTTAAAAAAAAATTTTTTTTAAGGTTTTTTGAGACAGGGTCTCGCTTTGTGATTCAGGCTGGCCCTGAGCTCAGCCTCAAACTCTCATCACAGCAATCCTCCTGCCTCTGCCTCCCGAGTGCTGGGATTACAGGCGTGAGCCACCACGCCCGGCACTGGTATGTGGTATTGGTTGCCACTGGGGTGAGTCTCCACACCCAGTATTGTTATGTGGTTACTGGGGATCGAACCCGGGTCCTTGCACTTGCAAGACAGGTGCCAGAACCACTGAGCTATATCCTCGGCCCCCAGGAGAAGATATTTGAAAAATGAATAGACATACTTTGTTCCTGGATAGGAAGAACCAATATCATCAAAATGGTTATATTCCCACAACTACTATACAGATTCAATGCAATCCCAATGGAAATATCTCAATTTCTATCCCTTTCCTTCCTCCATCTCTTGATTCCCCTTAAAAAAGATCTATCTGCTTACTTGTTACTATCTGTTTTTTAAATTTTGATTTTTAATCACATTTTGGGATTTTCACATGAGAAAACCCATTAATACTTGTGTATCTGATTCATTTCACTGAAAATTGTGGTCTCAAGATACATCCATTGTCTTACAAATGACTCAAGTTTAGCCTTCTTTCTAGTGGAATCTCTAGATTTGTAGTTTTTAAGACTTTTCATAGTGATTTCATTGTGCTAGTTTGCATTGCATTGTACATACAAAGGTTCCTTTTTCTTCTGTACTCTATCATTCATTATTTTCCATTCCTTATTGACAGCCATTCTTTCTAGAGTAACATTGAATCTCAGTGTTGTTTTCATTTGCATTTTTCTACAGGTCAGTGATGCTGCACATTTTTTCATGTATCTATTGATCATTTGTACTTCTTCAGAGACGTATCTAGTCATTTAAGATGCCCATTTTTTGATTGAATCTTTTGGGGGGAGGTTCTAAGTTTATAATGTTCTTTATATATGCTAAATAGTAGTCCTCTGTCTAAGAATAACTGTAAATTTCCCCCTATTCTGTAGGTTATTTCTTTATTCTGTAAAATATTACTTTGATATATCCCAGTTGTTGATTTTTGATGTCGTCTCTTTGTGTAATTAATAATCTATTCAGAAAGTTTTCTCAATGTCTGTGTCTTCTAGAGTTTTATCTATTTGGTCTTCCATCAGATTAAATGCTTCTTTTTTTTTAATTTTTAAATCTTTATTGGTACATTACATATATGCATCATGATTGCACTCCATAATGGAGATTTGTACCAGTATAAGACACAACTTAATTCTCATTTTTTCCCATAGCCCTGCCCACCCTACCGCCCCCCATATACATAAAATTTGTTTCCTTACTTTTTTGTTACAAAAAATGCTTCTGTTTTAACATTTAGATCTTTGATCCATTTTGATTTTAGTTTAGTACATAGTAAGAGTATGGATGTAGGTTCACTTTTCTACCTATTCGCAACCAGTTTTCCCAGTTTTTCTTGTTAAAGAACCTGTTTTCCTTCAGTGTACATTTTTGGTCCCTTTGTCAAAGGTCAGATAGCTCCCTGTGCCTAGAGTTGTTTTTGGATCTTCTGTTCTGCTCCACTCACCCACAGGTCTGTTTTTCTGCCAGTATCATGTTGCTTTTATCACTTTAACTTTGTAACATAATGGAAGTCCAAGAATATAAGGCCTTCTGTCTTATAAGGTCTTACTACTCTTGCTATTCTGGGTCTCTTCTGGTTCTGTACACATTTTAGGTTTGTTTGCTCTAGTTCTGTGATGAATGCTGTTGGTGTTTTGACTGAGATTGCATCAAATCTATATATCAGTTTTGTAATTATGGCCATTTTGACATTGTTGGTTCTGCCTATCCAGAAACAGGTATATTTATTTATTACCATCACATTATTTTTCTACTCTTCACTTACTTCTATACCCCATTTCCTTTTAAATATTTTCTATTTCACAATATCTACTTTATATACTAGACTTTTCTTTTTTGATAGTTTTATTATTGTTATTACTGCCTGAATTTCATTGCCTATTACTGGATTATTTAGAGATTTTTATATCTTCTTGGTTTAGTTTTTGTAATTAATATATGTATAGGAATCTATCCATTTTTTTTCTGGAGTTTCAAATTTATTACAGGTTTTTGAAGTAGTTACAAATAATCTTCTGGATTTCAGTGATGTCTGTTGTGATTTCATCTTTTCCATTTTTAACTGCATTGATGTTGCTTTTTCTTTTATCTTTTAGTAGAGTTGGGTAAAGGTTTGGCTATTTTCTTTATTCTTCTGAAGAACCACCTTTTGAATTTATTGATTCTTTGTATTTTTTCTCAGTCTCACTAATTTTTTCTCTGATCTCTGTGTTTCTTTTTGTACAGAATGGGAGTAAGAATTTTATTCATTTTTTAATGATGTCACAACAAAATATAGGCCAGGTGGCTTTCAGTTGAAACTGTAGACAGTAGCAGAAACTGTCTCCCAGTTCTGGGGCCAAAAATCAGAAATTAAGGTACTGTCCAGCCAGGTTCCTTCTGCAATTCCTCTGAGGAAGTGTTTTGAGGTCGCTGTCTTAGTTTTGTGTTCCTGGAAATTCCTGGTGTCTTCTGATTGATAGAACTATCATTCCAATTGCTGCTTCTATGGCTGTGTCATTTTCCCTGTGATGGTCTGTCTCTGCTCTCTAGTAAAACACAGTCACATTGGTTTGAGAGCCTCCCCAGTGACTTTGTCTTGACTTAATTATAGCTTAAGACCCTATTTACAATAAGGTTACTTCAGACTTTCAGTTGAGAGTTGAACAGATGCCCACTCCATGTGCCCGGCTCATGGCCCTGGGACTGTCATCCCTGAGCTGCGTGGCTGCATTTCTGCTTGGTTCACCTACTCTGCTCCAAAGCACTAGTGTCTCACGTTGCTCTTTTTTAAAAAACAAAGCATGTTTATTTATTTTATCACATAAGAATGCATACTTAGAGCAAACACAATAAAAACATTCTAATGTACTCTTTAAGTATATAGTAAGGCAATAATATTTTACTACAATTAACTGAAACTTTTCAAAGTCACTAGCAGAAAATATTTTGAGTGTTTTCTATAGAAAGAAATCATAAGCATCTGAAGTGAGATATATTTACCAACACTCTGACATTAGCACTATATGTGGTATATGGGGATTGAAATGTGATAGTTTTATATATATATATATATATATCTTGTAATTATATATACATATATACATATATATCATAATTATATATACATATATATACACATATATACATATATATGTATATGTATATATAATTACTATGTATCAATTAATTTAAATGTATATTTTTTAAATGATTGCCTGGGCTAAGGAAGAGGGATGGTTGGAGAGTGACTGGTGATGAGTAGGTATGAGTTCTCTTGTTTAGTGATGAAATGTTCTATAATTAGGTTATGATAGTGTTTCTACATCCCTATAAATACACTAAACACACTAAATAGTATATTTTAAGTGGGAGAGTTTTACAGTATGTAAAGATTTCTGAGTAAAACTATTTTTAAAAAGATAGAAAGGGTGAGATTGATTTTCTCCTTTTTATCCAATTCCGTCAACTCCATTCCCCTTCTCATAGACAACCACTATTAGCATTGGTTCATTTCTATATATTTTAATTTTATATTTAGAGACTATGCGAATGAATACCAGGTATTTTGGACAGGTTTTATTTTTTGTTTCATTTTGGGTTTCTTTCACAGTACTGAAGATTTAACTCATGGCCTTGCGCTTGCCAGGCAGGCATTTGCACCACTGAGCTAAATCTCCACCCATGGATTATATTTTTTTGCACTGAAAGATCACACTGCATGCATTATTTCTAAAAATTTTTGTCCTGTTACAACTCCGATAACTTCCTTATATGATGATTACTGTTGATTGCCAACCTGACCACACTGGGGCTACCTCTAGTTTCTCAGCATCACACAAACACATGTGCTGGGATCTCCTGATGCAGGTGGGGTTTGCACCTTCAACAGCCACTTTTCTTGTGCTTCCTGTTCATCCCATACACACACAGCAGAACTGCAGAAGCTTCCAGGAACCCTGATATTGAGAAAAGTGATTGAAAGATCTAAATATGGACACCTCTCAGTAACTGTAGGGATTGGATCTAGAAGTCCCCTCAAGCATCAAAATCCAAGGATGTACTTCATATAGAAGGACATAGTATTTACATGGAGCCTATGTACATCTTCTACATTAATTCCATACTTTATATCATCTTTAGATGATTTATATACTCAACACAATGTAAATGCTACATAAATATTTGCTGCATTGTGTTGTTCATGGAATAGTAACAAGAAAAAACTTCATGTATATTCAGCACAATTGTTTTTTCAGAATATTTTCCACCCATGGTTGGTAGAATCTGTGAATACAAAACTCATGGCCATGAAAGACCCGTCATAACTACAGTCATAGTTAATGAGATCCAACTCTTTCTTCCCTCTCCCTCTTTTTCTCCATCTCTGTCTGTCTCCCCTCCCACACATACACACACTTTGATGCGAACAGGACTCTTGTCTGCCATGCTGCCCAGCTGGGCAGATTCATCATGGCTGCATCATAGCACAGTGGCTCCGTCATAACACAGATTCGAATCAGAGGCACCAACCTGGCCTTACACTCTGACCGGAGTCACAATAGCTGGCCAGATATGTGCAGAGAAAAAAGCACTGGCTTAGAAGTCAGGTGAGCTTGGGGTTGATTCTTCTCTTTGCCAATGACCCTGAGAAAATGACCTAGCCTTGGTAGGTATCAGTTTATTTATAAGTAGAGATTAGTGATATTACCTACAAAAGGCTGTGGGGCTGAGATGTCAGAGGTCACACTGGTAACAGGGAAGATGCCTGGCATGGAGCAGGAAAATAGGAAGCACTTGATAGATATTGCCCCATCCACTCCTGTACCTTTCCTTGGTGTTCAAGACTGACTTCAAAAAATGTAGAAACTTTTTTTTTTTTTTTGTAGAAATGCAATTTGAGTTTCCTATTTTCTTATACACTGGAGTGGAAATTCCATGAGTTGAGTATTGATCTTGCTTGGCTAAAGCTGAAGTCTCTCCATGGAGACAAACGGAAAGACCTTGAGCTTCAAAATGTTTACAATAGGATTCTGAATTTGTTCCCATTTCTCACAATGATACACAGAGTTGGTTTCCTTCTTCCCACTCTCCTGACTCGGCAAAGATGTGATCCGGTAAAATAACAGCCCCATCCCAGGAAAAGGGAGTATTCCGTGTCCTCCATCTGCAATATGTCACGAAAAAGAAAGGAAAAATAAAGAAACCTGTAACAATTTGCCATCTTGTATGCTTTGGAAGAGCCTGGTAAACTATCTAGCAAATTGCTTCTAATTATAGGAAACCTGCCGCTGGCTTCGGAAAACACTTGCCAGCATCACGGCAGTTCTCTGTTCTTGGCAGAAGCAAACATTTCTTCCACTATTATTTCAGTTGGCGTGAGCTATTGACAACACATTTATCAAATGGGGCATGAAGCCGCCTCTGTGGAACTGCATAAAGAAGGCAATACGTGGGAGCCAGCCGGGGAAAAGGCCCGGTACAATTTCTTGAGCCAGTGTCAGCCCATTGGTAATGAAGAGCTGTCTGTTCTGTAATCACATTTATTTAAGAAGTTACAGAATACTTGATGCTTGTCATAATAAAATATACAGAAACACACAGAGAGTAAAATATCAAATTCCCATGTTTCTCTCTTGCCAAGACCCACAGTGCTCTCTGAGATGATTTGCCAATCCATCAACTTTTCCTGACCCTGATCAACCTTCCAAAAGTTCCTTTATTAAGTTAATAGCTCAGTTGTTTTACTTGAGTTTCCCATCTGTCCTTCTTGGGACCCCTTTGGGTACTGTTTCCATCTTCTTTTTTTTCACGCATATATAAGTTTTTAATTAGGTTATGCATTTTGCTACATGACTTGTTTTCTTCCCTCGATAGAAAATTTATATTGCAGAGCAATATAAATCCTTGAAGATGGGTAGATATGGACCTCACTCATGTCATGGTTGGATAATAATCTATAGCAGTGCCATCCAGTAGAAATACAATGCCCAGACACATGTGAATTTTACATTTTCTAGTATCTACACTAAAAAAGTAAAAGAAAAAAAAAAAACCTGGGTGACTTTAAAGGTAATGTCCTGCAACTTAGCAACTTAACTATTCTAAAAACTGTATGGTGTTGTGTGAACTTACTCTTTCTGAGTCCCCTTGTCAGTTCCAGAGTCTCCAAGGGATAATTTCTGTGTCAGGTACTAAGGAGCCTGCACCCTCATCTCTCTTCCTTTTCTCGGTTCCCACTTGTTCCTATTCATTATCTTGAAAAAGTCTCCTCATGGTTCTTGTGCACCAGAGGCACAAAAATGTCCCTCCTGAGGAGGTGTTGCTGGATGTGCCCAGATGTTGAAGTCCTGGGGTGTTGGAGTGCTGTAGTTTTCTGTGAAGAAGTGTGGGTTCCCCACTACCCTAGTACATTCTGTGAAGTGGGCTTGAATGCAGTTCTTCTGAAGCTCATAACCGCCCAACATCTGGAGCAGTTCTGACAAAATGGTCTTTTTATTCTCTTCTTCTCAAGAGTCACTAGGCCAGTACAAAATGCCCTGAGGAAGTAGACATTGCTTTTTGTCCAGTTACTCTGCTTTCTTCTCCTGGCTCCTAGTAAAAATGTCCATTTCAATATCACTGAACCTCTCATCCATCTCCAGATTATTTAAAGCATATGGTAGGACATATGTAGATCTAAACAAATAGAAGTACTACACAATTGTGTATAAAATAGTTGAGCATTCTTGCAGGGGCCTAAAATGAACTTCCTAAGAGTATCAAGGAGAGACTCCAGCTGTAAACAGTTACTTGGAAAAGAGTCAGGCAGAGTACTTATTGAAAGAGAAAGTAATTAGTCTGGCCCCCAGCTGTAATGGTTGATTTTGATTGTCAATTGATTAGTTTAAGAGATACTTAGAGGATTAGTAAAGGACACTGCTGAGTCGTCTAATGGGCCACTAGGGCGTGACTTAGGGGACTGTGTATGGCGCCTGGCTCCTTGTTGGGTTCTGCCCCTACTCTCTTCTTCCTGACTACCATGAGGGTGAGCAGAGTTCTTCCACCATGTTTCCATTGTTTCCACCTTGGAACCAACTGACTCTGGACCAAAAGCTCTGAAAGCGGGAAACAAAACCAATGTGTCTTTTCCTATAAATTGACGTTTTCAGGTATTTTGGTAATAGTAATGAAAATCTGACTAATATACCACCTAACACAACCAATACTGTATTTCCATCCATCCATTCATTCATTTATTTGTTTTTCAAAGGTTCGAGACCTATATCTCCCTGGAACCTTTTGTGGATTCTGAGAATGTCTGAGTCTTGCTTTGAAGGAGTTTGCAGTCTTAAGGATGGACAGACAAGCCTGTGGACTGGCCCAACAGTTGTGGTAAGTATGGAATTACTAAGAACTACAGAAAGGAAGCAACCAAGATGTGCTCAAGGAAGGAGTGGTGACAACCATAACTAGGAGATGGTGAGGAGCTGGGAGTCAGGGAAAGCAGTAATCGTATGAATTAATCAAAATTATTAGGAGATTGTCTGGTGGGAAAAGGAGAGGAGAGACCTCTCAATAAGAAGGGAAAATCAATTTAAAAACCTAGGGGCTTCATGCAAAAAGGCGAATATATAGGCCCACAGAGGACACGACAGTGTAGAATGAACTGGTGGAGAATCAGAAGAACTAGCCCCACTAAGTCCTTTTCAGCTATCACCCCAGATGAAGGAACATAGCAAAAATCCAATTCAAAATCCAATTCACTGTCTTCAAAATTCATGCCCCTTGCAGTGTTCTCCAATGTGATGCAAATGCTATTAAACAGTTATTTACTATAGTTTCATGTAATAACAATGAGAAAAAAGATCTGTGTACATTCAGTATAGACATATTCTTTTTTTTTTTTTAGGTTTTTTGAGACAGAGTCTCACTTTGTAGTTCAGGCTGGCCCTGAGCTCAGCCTCAAACTCACATCACAGCAATCCTCCTGCCTCTGCCTCCCGAGTTGCTGGGATTACAGGCGTGAGCCACCACGCCCGGCACTGTGGTATGTGGTGCTGATTGCTGCTGAGGGTGAGTCTCCACCCAGTATTGTATGTGGTTAACCAGGGATTGAACCCGGGTCCTTGAGCTTGCAAGACAGGCACCAGAACCACTGAGCTAAATCCCTAGCCCTATAGACACATTCTTTTAATGAATGCCTTTGGTCCATGCTTGGTTGAATACTTGAATGTAAAGCCTGTGGATATAAAGGAAGTTTCCAGAGGAGAGAAGAGAGTTCTGCTGAGAATCAAGAATTGGTGTCAAGTGATAAAGGAAGTGGCTTTGAATTTCTGACATCATGGGGCTGTGGGCTGAGCTTCTCACAAATGCCCCAGAAAAGAGGGCCAGAAGTAATGTGTGTGAACTCAGCAGCCGGTGCAGGGAATTGGCTCAGGAGCAAACTCAGCCTGCTGCACAGCTTTGTGGAGTCCTTCACAAGGAAGTGGGAAATAAAGGCAGCCACAAGCCTGGCCCAAACCTTGGATTTAGGCAAATCCAGCACCATAAAAATTCTCAGTTCCTTGGTCCACAATATAAAGACTATATCCTGCCTTACCAATGTTTCAGGGCTACAGGTGGATAGGTTATGCATGAGTTTCACACGAGATAAGCACACATTTGAATAGGTACGTGTGAATATTATAATCTTAGAAAGTCTTTAGACATAATTAAACCTGAGGACCATAAGACACACTTGCATTTCACAAATGAGAAAAACAAATCGCGTTAGTGCGGCATAAATTCAACTGGATCATTTCATAGATAATATCACATTTATTCTCCACAATGATAAGCCAATATTATTTCTTCCATGTTACAGAAAAAAGAAAAATCCAAGACACATCTTTTGAGAAAGATGAGTTGACCAAATTCATAGCACGGAGTCTAATCTGGGAGGTCTGGCTTCAGGGCCTTTGATTCCAGAATCTACTCAACATTCATTAATCCCAAACTAATGAGACACCCAGAGGAGATGTCATTGTGCAGAGCAAACATCTTAGCAATTTTAGACAGAAAGTTTGCCAAGTGGATGTCCCAGAGGCTTAGAGGGAGGACAGGCCCTGAAATCATGAATTCACCCTCAGCTTAATCTGGTGTCATGTCCATATCAGATGTTCATGGATTCTCAGAACAGCAGAAAAGAAGTCATTTCTCAGTTGATCATAGAATGCTGCTTCACTGAATCAACCAATCCTGTGTTAGTAAGCTTCCTGTTGCCATGACAAAATACCTGACAGAAACGGCTTAAAGTATGCAAGGTTTATTTTGGCTCAGAGAGGCCTTAGTCCATGGTTAGTCCACTCTAGTGCATTAGGTGTTTTCATAGACTAAGAAGCAGAGAGATGGCGAGAGAGAGGAGTCACAGAGAGAGAGGATCAGAGACAAAATATACTCTTCAGAGTCATATCTTAAGGTACCTCCTATGATCCATATCTTCCCCTCTACTCCAATTAGGCACCATCTCCGTATAAGCCCCTTGAGCTATGAATGCATCAGTGGATCAATGAGCACTGAACACTGTTGCATTGGGGGCCATGCTCCCAACATATGAGCCTTGGAGTGTCTGTCATATATATCTGAGCTGTGGCGCTTTACCAGCCATGTCCTTTAGTGTCCCCGACAGTGATCACATGACTCTTTTCTCTCTCCAGACTTAGAGGTCAATCTCTAAACCCTTCATGTTGCCCTTCAGCTTCTAAGAAGGAGCTAGAGGCTTGGCTCTGACAGCCAAATGAGCTGAGATCTTGTAGACCTTCCACTCCCTGCATTAGTATCTCCTGACCTCCAGCTCCAGGCTGGCCCAGCCCTGCATATCCTGAGCCACTTAAGGTGCAGTCTCCCTGTGAGCTAATCTGACCCACCACCTCTTGCCTCCTGGATTAGGTCACAGCTTCTCAGTGTATCCATCCAAGTCCTTTGATCTAGCTCCTTCCTGTCTGTGTCTCCATCATCCATATCTTCCTCTCTACTCCCTCTTAACTTCACTCACGTTTGGCAAGTCTATAAGCATGGAGTGCCTCCGCACCCTGACTCAAACTAGAATCCCTGTATGGAATGATCTTCCCTACTCCATCTTGCCAGTTCGTCTTTATCAAGATTGAGTTTAAGCAGCTCCTTGCACTGTGTCCCTTATCTGTGACCTTATAGCACTCTTTGTTTATCCCATCAGAGTACTTGTCACGCTACCTGGTAATCATCCCTTCTCATGTCCCTGTCTCCACTTGTCAGTGACTAACATGGGGCAGAGACCTTATCTGATTCATCCTAACAGACACCAGGTGACTCAGTTCCTCTCACTGAGTAGATATATAGTAAATGTGAAGGAATTCAGTAGAAAAGGAGGCAGTGAGGAAGAAACAAGAGAGAAGAACAACACTCAAAAAATATTCATACTTCCTTATTGTCAAGATCTCCAGTGCTTCCAAGAACACATGCTCAGGAGCAAGACTGCTTAGGACTATCATAAGCTGTGAAGAGTGGAGCAAGTCACTTCTGTGTTTTCCCTGCCTCATCTACAAAGTGCAGATGTAAATATTCATGAAGGTGACTCAGTTAGTCCATGAGTCACTCGACACCATGATTGCAACAGAGTAATGTTCTCAACCCCATCTCAGCAGCTCACTGCCACCTTCTCTCAGAATCCTTCAGCATGGACATTGGCCTCACCTTTGCCTAGGTGCTAAGATTTGGTCTAGAAGATAAGGAAAGAGAGATCATGAGAAGAGAAGCAAATCCTATAAATGAGGAAAGAAAATCAGTCTAATGGTCAGGACTAACACACTCAGTGTGGGTCTTAGCTGGTAGCACTGAGATAAGCAGAGGACACTGGCACAGGTGGGCATGAACATTACATGACATACTATAAGCTTCCAATAAACACATGGGCTATTCATGCTGAAAGTTACCTGCCATGGCTCTGGATGGATAATGAGGACCCTGTGCGGGAGGCCAAGAAGAGCGCTCTTTCCCAAGCCATGGGCTCTGGATCACCATATTTTTCGATCTGAGTTCTGGAGACACACTTGGCTAGTTGATTTCTTTCATCCTTGATGAGTAGAGGGCTTTGTGCTGATTTTGCTGATGAGGATATCGTTTTGAGAAAGAGAGACAATGTACAAGGTCACAGGATGAGGGGGAGGCACAGCAGGGGATAGAACATCATTCTGGTTGATGATCTTTGTGTCTCTGTGGTCTCAATCACTTTGCTTTCCTGCTCTGGATCCATGCCGAGTTTTAAAACCTGTAGGTAGAAAGGGAGTATTTTGGAAAGGATGATTTCAGAGTTTCCTTCTAACTTTAAAACGCACTCTGAAATGAGGTTATGTAAAGGAGAATGACTTTGAACAATGAAGGGTTTTTACAAGAAGAAGGGATAAATGGCAATTAGAGCACAATTGTGGGGGAAACTTTTAGTAGATTCCGCACATAATTGCAACAGCACCACATCTACAGAGGAAAATTGTGTCGATTTCTGCAGGAACTAGACTGTTGGTGTTAGTGACTTTACCCAAACTTAACAGTCTGTGCAAATTTGACCACAGCAAATAAATTTTGCTGAATATTTCCCACTAGAACATTTATCTAGAAAACAATTAATATTTGCAATTAGGAAAGAGCTGACATTTAGTTAATTGGATTACACAGATTCAATAGGCAACTGAACCAGTTCAGATGCATTAAAGGAGTTTCAGGTTAAAGGAAAAGTTAAGAAAACCTTCAGTTTTACAAGGACATGATGGTTTTCTTTGAAGTAGTTTGTATAAGAAGTACATGTCTGTCCCCTGTCCCCAGCTTATTGGTCGGATCTGTGCAGCATCTTAGTGTCACAGAAGTTTAATTTATCTAAACAATGCCCTGATTTAATTGTTCATTCTTTTGTGAAATTATGACATTCAGGGTAATATATACAGAGGCAGTTCTGTCAAATCATAGGCGCTGGCTGTCCAAACAGTAGCTGGCCTATTTTCAGCTTTACTGTGCTTAATCACATTTGGAGAGCAAATAATTTGGAGGAGTTCATAATCCAAAGAGGACAGAGTATTCATCAAACTGTGTCACAAACAATGGGTGGCCAAGCACTGTCCCTAATCAAAGCGCTCCATCGGATCTAATCACTTTTCCGGTGCTCTGGTTTGAAAGCACCTGCAAATGATTAGTTTACAGGATCTCAGTGCTGAGCCAGAGGGACTGCAGAGGCTGAAATTATGCAGTTACTCACTTTATTTGTTCTTCATTAACAGTTTATAGATTGAAAATGTTTATGGGAACTTGGAGAGGAAGAGAGTAGAAGAGAATTAATAACCATCATGGGCTTGACTTTTAATAAACTCAGCCAAGAATCTGGAATAATATAACACCTTTGCTCTCTCTTGGGGTAAAGGATTAGCTTTTCATGCAAATTTAAAAAGAACAGTAGTGCTTGACTTACTCTCCTGATGCAGTCTCTGTATGGGTCGAGCTGAACTTTAAGACTGGGAGTGGGAGGGAAAGTTTCTCCTGGTTTCCTTCTCCACCCAGGGCACTCAGCCAACTCTGAAGTGTAGACAGTCTAGCAGCACAGTCCGGATAGTTAATTTCTGTTTTTTGGATAACATTGCTGATGTGCTGCAAATAGACGAGTTAGAGGATGTAGCTCAGATATAGAACACACATAACATGACATCTGTCCCCCTTGAGCACATGGATGACTGAGAAAAGCCTGTTAATAAAGTCATCATTGGCCAGGGATTTAGCTCAGTGACTCAGCCCCTGCCTGGGAAGTGCAAGGTCCCGAGTTCGATCCCTGGTGCAAAAAATAAATAAATAAAAAAACAAAATCATCATACATATCTTACAAGGAAGGTCATAAAAATTTAGAGTCGAGTGACTAATCTAGCTAGGGAGTCAGTAAAGGGAAGTAATCTGATTTAAGATTTCAAGGTTAGAGGCAGACCAGGAAAAAACTTAGGAAACATACCCCTACCAAAAGGGAAAGTCAAGGAAAAAGCCCTCTATGTAGTAGGAAGCAATAGGCCATGTCCAGTAAACCCATGTCCAGTGGCCTGAGGCAGACAGTACAGGTTCCTGTAGTACAAAATGAGACAGCAATGAGATCTAATCAAACTATGTGAACCAGTTAGACTTCTCCCACAGAAATCCATTGAAAGCTCCTAACTTGAACACAAGTCCCATCAGGGAGGTACACAGATTTCAGGGTAAAATATGGTTCTAGCATCTTTCCATTGTGGACTTGAGGCAAACTTCTTTATGCTTGAAGCCTAAGGCTCTTCTTTGGTACAATAGGTAAAATTCTTACCATGCAAAAATAATTTGGAAAGAATCAATGAGAAATACATAGAGTACTACTTAACAGTGTCTGTAGAACTACTTAACACAGATGCTCAGAACATCAGATACATGAACTTAATGGTATTCTAAGAGAGAACAATTACTAAGGATTGAACCCAGAGCTTTCATATTTGGACACATCTCCAGCCCTTTTAAATTTGTTTGTTTTTATTTCTGAAACAGGGTCTCCTGAAGTCTCTAAGTTATATGGGCCAGGCTTGAACTCGCAGTCTTTTCAACCCAGCTTCCAAGAGTGCTGGAATTACAAATTCATGTCACCACACCTGGCTGAACTGGATGATATTCTTAGCCTTCAATTACAGGAATAGGGTCTGTGATTTTCTTTCTTCTTAGAGAATGAAAACACTGAAACCAGTAAAGTCTACTAAGTTTGAGACTGTCCATTTAATTGTCGACATTTCTTGGATAAGACAGCGTCTACACTTAGGAGTATAGAATCACTAATTATTTGATATAAAGGGAGAATTTCTAGTTACTCATGCCAATCCCTGACCATTACTTATGCCTGAGTACAAAGAACTTCATAAGTCAATAATTAAAAATAAGCAAAAGTTCTGAATTGACATTTTATAAATGTGATTTTCCCATAGATGACTTAGAAGTACATAAAAAGGTGCTCAACATCATTACTCATCTGAGAAATTTAAATTAAATTTAAATTAAACATACCATTTTATACCAACCAGTATTGCTATTATCAAAAGACAGGTAATAAGTTGGGCTCAGAGATGCACAATTGCAATCCAAACTTCTTGAGAAAAAGAAGCAGGATCATGAGTTTGAGATCAGCTTGAGTGATTTAGAAAGACTTTCAAAGTAAAAAATAAAAATGGCTAGGGGTTTAACTCAGTAGTAAAATGCCCTAGCATTCAATCTACCTTAGAAGAAAGAAAGAATGAAGGGTACAAAAGAAAAAGAAAGAAAGAAAGAGAGAGAGAGAGAGAGAGAGAGAGAGAGAGAGAGAGAGAAAGGAGGAAAAATAATGAAGGAGGAAAAGTACAGGTGATGATGTAAGAACTGAATGTTACATCACTATTGTGAGCATGGAAAATGGTACAGGTACAGCACTTTCAATACAGCCTGACAATTTCCATAAAAGTGAAGCGTGAGGTACCATATGACTTAGAAATTCCACTCCTGGTATTTTGTTGTCTTGGTCTGTTTTCTATGACTATCATAAAACATTTGAGACTGAATAATTTATAAAACAAAGAAATTTGCAAAATTAGGTAGGTTCTCTGGCAAGGGCTCCATACTCCATCTTAACATGAAAGATATTTGGGAGAACAAAAGAGTGTGTGTGTAGAAGAGAGAAAACATAAAGTATGGTCTCACAATCCAAAAACTAATCTGTCCCATGAGAATGAGAACTAAATCACTACTTCAAGAGTCAACTTAATCCCATAGGAAAAGTGGTAAACCTTCTTGGTGGTATAATCACTTCTTAAAGACCGACCTACTTCCCAACACCCCAAAGTAGCAATCACATTTCAAGATGTGTTTCAGAGATGATGAACTGAGGGCCCATGAAGGTCTGGGGAAATATCTTAGATATAAACCACAGTCACCCAAACCTAAGTCACCTGCCTGGATATCGTCATCACCATCATCGTCATTGTTGGAAGAATGAAGGCAGTAGAAGTGGACGAACTATAGGAAGAAGAAAGGAGTAGAGGGCAGAGTCTCACCCACGTGCATTACTTTTTGGCTTTGCAATTCACCCCATGTGCCTGTCATACTCTGGAACATGAGGACAATAATCTTAATCTTCAGGTTTCCTCATTTTCTTCTACCTAGAATCAGCAAGTCTGTTCAAAGCACACTCTGTGTGCCCAGCTGTCTCCATCTCCACTTCTGCCTATCTAGACCAAGGAAGTCCCCATCGTCTCTCCCCTGGAAGACTGAAATGGTCCTGACTATATGTCTTCTCCTGCTGTGGTTGCATCATCTATTCTCCACACAGCGGCTCAGTATCTTCTGAGATATCAGGTGGTGGTGATGATGATGGTGGTGATACTGGTGATGGTGCCTGTGGTTGTGTTTTTTTCTCCTTAGCTAATGTTGAAACCTAATTGCTATTGTGGCAGTATTAAAAAGTGTGCCTTTGAGGGATGATCGGGCCATGAGGATTGTTCTCATGGGCAGATTGTTATTATCAAGTGAATGGGTTTTGTGACCATCTTGATTGCAAACTTGACTTGACTGGATTAATTGAGAGAAACCTGGGAAAATAATAAAGCACACTTCTAGGTAGATCATAGTGGTGAGACCTTGGAGGCTAGATCTGATTCTTGGTCTCTTCTTCTCTGGACTTTTTCACCTGGGCTTTGCTTCCCAGCTATAATGAAGTGAACAACTTATTTCATCGAGCCCACCTGCCATGATGTTTCTAGTCTGGAGTCAGTTGGCCATAGATGGAAGCCATCAGCCAAATTAGACCTCTTCTCTTTTACACGGTGGCTATCAGATATTTGTTTTGAGCAGTGGGAAAGTTGACCAATGCAGGTTCTTTATTAAAGAATGAATCTATGTATCTGGTCTTATTCTCTCTGTCTTGGTTTCTCTCTCTCTGCCTGTCTCTCTCAGTTTATGTGTGTGTTTCTTGCTCTACCTCTATGTCTTTGTGCCACAATGATTCTTCAGGTTCAAACCTTGACCTCTTACCCTTTCCACCACTGGTCTCTGATGTGCTGTCTGCCCACTGATTCCCATTCCTCATCTCACTTGAGCAACAAAACTTTCCCTCTTTTCTCTCAACTTGCCAACCTTGTTTCTACCTTAGATCTCAGGCTCTGCTGTCCATTCCCTTTAGTAGAAACATCTTCCTTGAGCCCATTAGTTTCCAAATGTGGCCCCTTGGCCAGTTGCATCAGCCTTACTTGGGATCTTGAACCTCTGTTCTTGTATCTCACCGTAGAATGAATGTGAATGTGATAGCAACACTGATGGCGAGACCCAAACCTATGTGAATGTGATGCTTGCTGAAGTCTGAGAATTGCTGCTCTAGGATTTTCCAAACTGACTCAGGTCCCAATTACTGGACACATCCTAGATCCTTCCCAATCTCCCAATCTAAAGGCATGAATCTTCTCCATCTCTCTCTCTGTGTTCTGCTTTATTTTCACCGTAGGTCTTATCTCATCTGTCAAGGCCTATGCCTGTCTTTGTTTTGTCTGTCTTTCCCACTGGCATATAAACTCCGTTAAGTGACTGATTCTCACAGCTGCATCCCTAATGCTCAGCCTAGGAGACACTACAACACAGTGCTCCATAAGCTTTTAACTGATTGAACAATTAATATGGACACGCCAACAGGAACTGGCTGAGCCAAAGCAGGGGAAGCCAATTCTGATGACTCTGAGCTAGACAGGTAATATAGTAGAAAAGCTGGATGTACAGGCTGGGAGCATGGTGATGCTGTGCAAACCAAGGGTGCTTGGTGAGTGGCTCCAGATTTAATATTAGAGAGGTATGTTGACCCATTTGTGAGACAGACTGAGTTCAGGGGCACTGAGTTGCAGTCTCTTAAAAAGGAACAGCTATGACAATCCACTGAGGACATGCTTTTCCTTCTTAAATATGATTTTGTTGATCCAAGAGCTTGAAAAACACCTGCTTTTCAGTTTAATTATCAGAGAAGCATAAGGAACCTTGGAGAAAATCCATTTATGAATGAGGAAGTCAGTCCCAGGGAGGCAAATGCTGCCAATCCGAGAAAACCCAGGAACCTGCTAGTGCCTGCAAGAAGGATGGAGATACCAAAACATATATCATGATCTTTTTAATGACCACATAAAAAGAAAAGAAAAGGCCCTAAATATTCAACAATATGGTATTGCTTAAATAAATTCTAGTATAAGAATTAGATACAGTCATACTAACAAGCAAATGTAAATGATGTGTTTAGATGAATTTTGACAGCAAGCTGAAATGTGCGTGAAGTCAGAGTGCATTAACATGTGACTGCAGTGTTGGAAAGGCAGCTCATGTCCCACCTGAGCCCAAGCCTCAAGACTATGGCCTGTGTCAGTGTGTTAGACACTCTCATTAGGCAAGTTTTCAGTTTCCTGACTCCTCCTTGTAGGGGTGAAGGAATGTCAAGGAGGATATGTGGAAAAGAATTATGCAGGGGACATGGGGATGACAGGAAAGTGCTTGTGCCCACTGGCCCACAGCAGGTACAAGAATGTCGTATAACCAGAGGGTCTCGGGAAGCAGTAGTGCCTGTTCCCAGCAGAGGACAGAGTGACTCAAACCCCTGCACAACAGCAGGACTGGACAGGGGCAAACACTGGGTAGGGACAAAGGAAAGGTCTTTCCCATCACTTAGCTTGGTGTGCTGGATGCAGGATGGATTTGGTTCCTTCAGGGACATCGGATACCCACTTTGGCCCAGAGGTCAATGGTGTTTCAGCAGTCATCAGTGGCCAAGTAGATGCTGTTTCCTAAACAGTGCACAGTGCAGTGGGCACAGAATAGCAGAATATATATGTCACTGTGTGAGCTCACATGAGTTTGTCCTTAAGAGTAAGGTTATAAGATAAAATCAAATGACATCTATATTTGCATTCATGTTGCAGTAAAAGTCAAGACAACTATATTTGAGTTTGTGTAGTACAGTTTGTATACATAAGGAATTATGAAGATTAATTACATTCATATATATATATATATATATATATATATATATATATATATATAGCAAATCATGAACAATTTCATTCTTTTCTAGTAGACTTGGCCTTTACTCTGTCTAAAATGAATAGCTGTTACTTTTATAAGAAGAAAATCGTATTGTATTATTTCAAAATTCTGTTATATTTTAAAATGCAGACATTTGAAGTTGTGACCCAGAGAAATGCTTTCCAAAGTGCATTCAGAATTTCTGGGTGATGGGAGATGCTGTCAAGACTAAGACATGATGTGAACTAGAAAAAGTCAGAGATGAGGGAAGTTGGAAGGTCTCGACTTTGACTGACAGCCACAGTCTCTCTGCAGTTCTTACTGCTTTTAATCCTTGTAGTTGTAGGTGGATTATGATTAGTCGCCCTTTAGAAGAGAGAAACTGAGTCTCAGGGACCCAGAAGCACAGGAGATGGACTAGTGTGCTACGATTGGAACAATACACCTTGTGAGCAGTGGGTTTTCCTATTATCTCCCCCACTGTTTTTTTGTTTTGTTTTGTTTTTTTGGTGGCACGGAGGTCAAACTTGGCCTCAAGACTTCCAAGGTAGGCACAGTACCATTTGAGTAAATCCTTAGCCCCTCTCCAACTGTTTTCTAAGTAAAGCATTTTCCCCCAGTTCCTCTTCATGAAGCATGAGATTCTCACTCAGCTCTGGAAGCCTGTGAGCATCCTGTATTTAGATCCAAGGGCTGCACGTACGTGAGCTTTTCTGGAAGGACGAGCCTTCCTGAGCTCTACCACTCCTTCCATAGAGTTTCAGAAACGGCTGTTCTGCATGCCACAGGTGGAGTATTGAGTCAGGAAATGCATCTGGAACATCCTGAACATTTAGGCATCTAAATGGTAAATAAATCATAAGTATGTGGGTGGAATTTCCTTTAAATTGGGCATAAACCAAATAGTTCTAGGAACAGTTTGGAAATATTTTCGGGGGGGGGGGTTTCAAACTCTAAACTATTTGAAAAAAGAGAATGTTGGTATTTTTTTGATGAACCCAAAGAGAGTCTGTTAGGCTATCTTAACTTAAGTGTGCTTTGTTGTGGCACAGGTTCAGCCTAGACTGCTTTTGGCTTGGGGACACTGGTCCACGTGAGTCCTGACAGTTTTGGATTCATGGTATGGTAGCAGTATATCAGTCAGGGTGTCATAATAGGAAATGTCATGTCTCCTTTCTCTGTGGCTTACTCTGAGTTTCTAGAGATTTCTGAGACTGTCAGAGACCAAAGAACATGAGGAAGAAGAGGTGGACCATAGCCTCTCCGACATGTGAGCTAGGATGAGAAAGCAAGTCTCCAAGAAGGAGCAGCTATGGGAGTCAAGATGCTGAGAGTCCTGCTGTAACTTAACAGGTAAAAAGACAAGAGTTTTCATAGCTCGAAGATGGCTGGGAGGATGATATGGTGGTAGCAGTTACTTAGATTCCAGGAACATAATCAGATAAGTACTAAGATTCACAGACCTGAATGGATGACAAAGAACAGTCGCCAACCAAGTCCCTACTCCAGGAAGGATCTGCTGCCCACTGGGGACTGTGATCAGCAGGTGGACTCTCTGTCAGTGTCATTGGGATCTGAGAGCTTTGTCCTGGGAAGCAATACCCTCTCGGGGGCAATGCATAGGCATAGTGACCGAGTGAGGTAGGGCATAAAGAACTAGACATGGCTTTTGGATGAGCAGTGCCTGCACAAATCCCCTGCTCAGATGACCAAGACTTCATTGAACTTGGAGCACAATATTTCATCCTCTTCCTCTCCCCCTATGAATGAAGAAGTCCTACTGCATATTTATCCAAAATCTTAGCTGGTGGAGGTGGATTCAGATTGCAGGACAAATCTGCCTGATTCTCCAGTGAATGTCCTTCTTACTACCCAATATTGCCTCTCTAAGGATAAGTAAGTGACATAAAAATGCACTTGCTGTGCCAAAAGAATTTAGACTGGATTTTTCCCTTAAGCCATGTCCATGCTAGCAGACTGGGGAAAGGGAGTGAAGAAAAGATGCTGGGGGAGGCTGATCCCATGAGAGCCATCAGTTCTTAAGACCTGGACTCTGCAGGAAGAATCCTGAGCAGATGTGATTTAACATGCATCAATTGGTGCCAGCCACTGCTTGCTGACCACTCCCAGATGCCTAAATCTCGCTATAATTTTTCTTGAGGTCTGGAGTGGGGCCACACATCCACCACACCTTCCTAATAGACAGCCCCACCCTCCCTCACTCATTCATACAGCAGGTGTTTGTGGTGTGGCCATCACAGACAGTTATTGTGGCTTGTGCTCAGGATATGGCGGTGAATAGGAAGACATCTTGCTTGGCAAAAAATGCAGTGGCAGAGCCAGACTTGTAAATAAGTAATTCCAACCCCTGTGCCCTCCCTGTGCAAATGAAAGTCAGAAGTGTTTGGATCTTTCTCTTCTGTCTAGACCATGAGGATGTTCTAGATCAACAAAGAAGAAATGCACATACACAAATCAGATGGCATCTTAATAGTTCTTGTTTTGTGTTTACTCATCCACAGCGAAGTAATAATAATGAGGTCAACTCAAGCACATGTATGTACCAGACTTACCATATGTGTCATAGCTTCTGGCCACAGAGTGTCGGTGGCCCAGATCTGTGACACATGATGTCATCCTCCTGTGATAGTAAGCCCATTTGTCATTCTACCATGAAATACTTGCAGCTGTGTGACTTTCGAAGGAACAGAAGGCTGTTCAACCCACAATTTTGGAGGTTCAGGGGCATGGCTCTGGCGTCGGTTCAGCCTTGGTGAAGACATTACGTGGATGGCAGCAGGAAAGATGACATATGTCAGGACATTATGTGGTGAGACAGGGAGCACCGGGGAGTCTCCTCTGGTCTCTCTCTTCTAACAAAGCCATCAGGATTCACTCTTTCAAAGTCAAGAAGAAGTCTCCTCCATACTGACTTCTAATCTTTGTCCTTTATTGCGTTTATTGGTAAATATTAGGTGTATATTATGGTCACATTCATCATTGAGAATTTGTATCAGCACATGATATATCTTGATTCTCCTTTTTCCCATTCCTCAGCCCTCATTTTACATATATATATATGGACTTTTTGGAGTTTTTGTTTGTTTGTTTTTCTTTCAGAAAAATAACCTAATCTTAATCAACCCACTACTGATTAAACCAAGAGTCCCACTGGTACATGCTTTAGTAGAGGGCTGGGAGTTTAGTTCAGTGGCACCACTGCCTGCCCATCTTGCAAGGGTAAGGTAATGAGTTTGACCCCTGATATTGCTCCCCCCAAAAATAAATGAATAAATAAAATAAAACAAAATGAACAAATAACAAAAACAACACTATGGTAGAATTAAGTTTCTACCCTTTTGATACTTCCCAGTGAGGAGTAAAGGCCAGTGTGCATTTCACAGGAGATGAACTCTATTTGAGGCACAATGTGGCCTTGTTTTTACTCAGATGTCCACACATGGGTTCACCTTCTTCCTTTTCCAGACTGCTTCTCTTTCCACTTCCAGTGGTAGCCTGACCATTCCTCTCTCCCTTCTCCACTACATCCCTGTCCTTAACAAGCCAGGCCCATCAATGCTGTTTTATTTATGTTCCATTACTTTTTCCTCCACCTCTGTTCCTATCATTCAAAGCCCTCCCCTCCTTCTGGACCAGTTTTCTCCCTACTCTTTCCCCCTCAGCTCTATCTCTCTTTCTCTCAACACTTCACTCCAGTCATTATAAAACACAAACCTTAACAGGTCATTTCCAAACAAAAAATGCTCCCATGGCTCATGGCACGAAGCCACGCATGACAGTTTTCCACTTTTGGACCCATTTTCTTTTCACTTTTCTTCTAGCACTCCGACTAAATGTGCCAGACTTTGTGTCACAGTCCCTTTGCTCATGATAGTCTCCCAAAGTTACTCTGTATCTCATCTCTGCTAGGATATCTTCATGAGAGCCTCTTTATAGACTTGAGCCCCTCTTCAGTCTTCAGGGCCGAATGCTTCCCTTCACCTTATCACTGTCCCAGGGTTATTGGGACGAGTGAGAAAGTCAATCTTCTCATCTTAAAGGTGTGAGCATCCTGAGAATGGGGCCACATCTTGGGCAATGTTCCTCACTCAGTATTTCCCACTTTACTACCAAAATTGAATAAATGAGTGAATGAACAAATGAGTATGGAATCTGATACTTTATTTGATTTCATGATAAAGAAACTCTGCTGCATATTTTCTCCCCACCCCTGGGCCAACCCTAACCACAAGATCTTATCTGGATGGCTGCCTGTGTCGCTGTTTAAATCCTTCAGGGTGATGTAAATCTTGGGGACCCCCCCGGGTAAATCAAGCGCTCTTCAGACAAGGCTCCATTTGGTCACTGCCTGCTCAGGCTAGTGACCCACAGAGAGTTTGTCTGTAGACACCTTTGTGGGTGTCTTTGCGGGCAGCCATTCGATTTCCTGAGCATGAGGAGGCCTTTATTTCAGATTCCAAACTTTATTGCAACTTCTGAGTGGCTGCCCTGACCCCATTTGTAACCTCTCAGTGCTTACAGTGATTCATCTCTTCAGGAAACTCTGTTTTCCCTGGGTCCACATGACGAGATTGGTGCAGGAATGCGGCTGCTAGTGGGCTTGATGAGAAGAAAAGCCTCCCGGCTATCTGGAGTCTCCTGAGTGGCCTGCGCGGGGAATCCTCCCTTTGCTGCTGGGATTCACGGCTCCACAGTAGAGTGCAATGGTAAGGAGCTGGGCCCTGGGCCCTGCCTAGCAGAAAATTCAATGGAATATGCAAACTCATTGCTGCTGGAGGGTGACACCTCCCCAGAAGCTGCCTGCTGACACATACACAGTTCCCAGTCACTTTGATCTGACTCTTTCTTTTTCTACTGGAACCAGGACTCCCAAATTGGCAGAACATGGACCCTGTGCTATCTTTGAAAGGTGACACATCTGGAGTTGAACCCAACAATTTTTAAAACTTGTGTTGAAGAGTAACACATATCTAGATAAGTGTGGAGATCGGAAGTTTGTTGAGTTTCCCACAGATGCAGCTGAAGCTGGATTCTTATTGAGGGTGCCACCTTTAGCCACGTCACAGAACCTCTCTGAGCCACTGCCCCTTGATTTCAAATGAAGTTAAAAAGTCAATTTTTCATAGAATCAAGCCTTTGTTATAAATTCACCTTAAAGCTAGCTTCTTCCCTCGCTCCCCACAATGGCTGCAGCTTCCCCACTCCCATGGGCTTTAGTATTTCACACAACAACTGTCTGCATGATGTTCGTTGTTTTTTTAGACTTGCTTATTCCCTTTCCCTCATCTGGAATGTCAGAAGAGAGAATTTGGTTTACTTCCAAGTGAGAACAGTGCCTGCACGCTAAGTGAAAACGTGCTGGGGGAACGTAGATGGTGTGGTTTTGAGTGCTATTCAAATGCTTTACAATTTGAGGAATGCCATTAGGGTAGCTATTTAAAAAAAAAAAAAAAAAAAGAAATCCCCAAACAGAAAATAACAAGTGTTGGCATAAATGTGGAGAAACTGAAACCCTTATGCACTCACTGCCCATAGGAATGTAAAATGGTTCAATCACTGTGGAAAATAAATTAAATGGAGACTCACCAATGATTCAGTAATTTCACTTCTGGGTATATACCTCAAAGAATTGAAAGCAGAGAATCAAAGAAATGTTTAAACATTCATGCTTACAGCAGCATTACTCACATGAGCTCACTGGTGTGAGCAGCCCGAGTGTCTGTCAGTGGCTGAATGGACTAACAAAATGCAGTATCTATGTGCAATGTCATATTATTTAGCTTTAAAAGGGAAGGACGCTTTCACACATGCGACAAGATGAGTGAACCTTGAAGACATCATGTCAAGTGAAATAAGCCAGACACAAAAAACAAATGTTGCATACGATAGTTACATTAGTCACCTAAAATAATCAAATTTCAGGGACATAAAATGCAACCGTGGTTACCCAAAGCAGAGAGTGGGGAGCTGTTGTTTAATGGGCCCGGGGTTTTAACTGAGGAAGGTGCAAATTCTAAAGATGCCTAATGGTGATGGTTGCACAACAGTTGAGTCTATCTGACTTGGTACCATTGACATTTATTCCTAAAATTGATTAGAATGTTAAATTGTCTTGTGTTTACTTTTCCACAATAAAAATGAAAGTGAGGGCAGTAACCCAAGTGGCACTAGTAGTGGTTGTTGCTCCCACACAGCCACTAACTCCAGAAAAAGTCTTTCATAAGCCTCTTATGTCACATCTTCCAGCTTGGTTTTGCATCTCTGGTTTTATTGTGTCATGCATGACAGTCTGAGTATTCCAGTGGGAGAAAAGGAAGGAGACACCAAGATGTACCGAGTACCCACCAAGTGTCAAGTGGGTCAGGTCTCACCCTGTCTACTTGTCTTGTCCTCAGGAAAGTCTTGATTTTACAAATGAAGGATCTAGGACACTAGGAAAGGCTAAGCAGTTTGCCCAGTATCACATCTCATACATGGAGCTAGTATTTACTGAGCACCTACTGTGAACTAGGCATTTCGCTGGGTCCTGAGTGAAAAGCTGCCGCTTGACTGGTGGAGAAGGCAGGTGATGAGTAAATAACCATGGCACCATGTGAGGGGAGGTGGGATGGGAAGATTATTGACATGAATGAGAGGCTGTGCAGCTGAAAGAGGGGCTGGGAGTGGTCAAGAAGGAGGCATAGGAGCCCGAGTAGGGGTAGAGGTCTATTGCAGTGCCTCACAAGCCAAGTTCAGGAATGTGTACTAAAGTTGTGTAAGCTGCCTGGAGGGTTTGCAACTGAGGAGTAAATTGCAGCTCTTTACTCTGGGTGCTGAAAGGAGAATGGACTGAAGGAAGAAAGAATGTGGGAAAAGGTTTCCTTAAATGCTGACGTAGAACTACATCTGCTCCTCATGCTCCTCGGCTCCCTTTGCATCATACTTTTCCTTCTGGACTGTCAGAAGGAGGCTGACACCTAGGCTCGCTCTAGCCCAGTACTCTATGTTTGGTCTTCAGTAAGAGTCCAGTAGACCATTCATTAGGCTGGAGTGTTGGGCTCTCTGGAAGATTTGAGCATGTCAAAGCCAGGGAAACCATGAGAACTCCAGATTCATGGCAGCATTTGGGTGTGCATATGTGCATGGGTGTCTGCATGTGTGTTTATGCATGTACGTGCTGAAAGGCAGGAGAGAAAGGTCATCCCCAGCTGTCTCTGGGAAAGGCCCTCTGTTGCTGAGCGTCTAGTTTGATGGCAGTTGCCACAGCATTCGCGTGTCCCAGTTACTGCCAGGAAGAGTCATCGCTGTTGTAACTTGACTTGGGAGCTTAGACGCTGAAGGTGTCATTAGCATTGCGCAGAATTTTAACAGATCCTCACACGCCTGCTCAGATGTATCACTTCCATGTCCCCTAGAGCACTCAGAAAGAATTTGGGTCTAGAAGGCTCCATTTAGAATCTAGTTATCGGGAGTAAGATCTAAGTTTCAAAAGAACACAAGTTGCTCTCTGTTTAGTGTTCAGGGCTGGGAATGGAGACTCCAGTGTTGAATTTTATAACAGATACACCATGATTATGTGTCCCCCGTCGATCGAGAGACTACTCAGATTTCTGGATCAAAGTCACTCAGAACAGTTCTTTTAGAGATCACCACCTTGCTACAAGACAAGAAAACTAAGACCAAGGGAAGAAATGGCAGGTCCAAGTGGCTGGGAGAGCCAGCAGTTGACTGGGAAAATATTTGCTAAGCTTTCTTCTATTTCCTAGGTCACTGAGGAAAAATAATTAAGTAAAGCCTAGTTTTCTTATTAATAAGACAGTTTAAATGCTTTTACTTTTTATTAAATCAGCCTTGATTTGGACTTAGGTTCATACTTATGAGTTTTGGTAAACACATTCTGTGCTTTTTCCCCTTTGTACTCTGTTTCAGATTGTGTTAGCCATTTCACCACCGTTACTTTATTTAGTTCTTATCAGATCAAGACAAAATTGCCATCATTCCTTCTGTACGAATAAGAAAACTGAAGCTCAGAAATGTGTATTTTCATCTTTTCCAAGGTGACACAGGTGGGACTGGCAGTGTATCTGCCTGACTTCTTCATTCAAATCCTTTGTCTCTGTCCATTCAATTTTGTATCCTTGGATTAGTTCATTCAAACTTTGCATAGTGTTTGGCCTCTCCATGGTGAAACTCTAGTGAAGGGTCCTTAGCATCCCCAAATTCCATAAACATTCTTCTGCAGAGGAGCTGGGGACTCCTCTCCTTCCATAACCTTTCCACAAGGACCACATAAAGAGTCAGGGGAGAACTGAACAGGGAGCTGGACAGGATGGCTGCAGAATAACCCAGCCCTGTACCCACTGGATATTTCTCATCCCAGGCTTACATGCAGCAACCCTCATGTCTTCAGGACACCATGGCGAGATTGGTTCCCTTGTCCTCTCATCTTCAAATTGAAGGAACTGAGTTACAGAGACCACTTATTTACTTTTCTAAGATCATAGACCACAGAGGCAGCACTACAAGAGCCCGGTTCTAAGTCTACAGTCCAGATTTCTTGTATTCTCAAGAAATACCTGCTGGAATGATCAAGTTGCTTTTTTTGCAGCCAGTCTGTGGGTTTGTTTCCAGTCCAGGGTCAGCTGGCCTAGGGACATCGGTACCAGGTCAGGTGTGTCACAGGGACACTGGATGAGCAAGGAAGGCAGCCCTCAGTGGGTCCCAGGAAATGAGAGGCTGCCAGCCCCATGCTGGTAACAGCTGGCTCCTAGGACCTCAGGGCTCCTGAGAGGAGCCTATGGTTAATTCCAGAGGCTCCGTCCAGTTTTCCTCCTCTGCTTCAGTCCTTTGATTCATAATGGCTTTAGCTCATTCCTTTGTGCCCTTCCCTTGGGGTTATGTCACCCTCAGGTGAACAAAGCATCTTTTCAAGTACCCTAAGAAACCAGATTATGTTATGGGCCCCACAAATTAGAGGCCTGGAGAGGAGGCCTCTTATTTGAGGATAATCACTATCCGTTCTCTGTTTGACGACTTATTTTGAGATAATTAGAGCTTCACTTTCTTTAACTTGAAACAAGCGCCTCTGTTTTCTCTTGCCCTCGCCTGTCAGCCCTGGAGCTGACTCTCAGGGCAGTTCACAGGGATCAGGGACATCTGAAAACATATCCCAAGTCACTAGCTTTTACTGAGAGCTATCAGAGCAGCTGTCTTCTATCTAGCCTTTAGACACTGGTCTCAAGTGTTCTAGGGAAGGTACCCATGTAAACCTCCATTCATTCAACAGCTTTATAGGCATGAGTCCAACATCTTTAAGACACATGGCTCCCCACACTGGGGACACAATACTATCAAATGAAAACCAAAGACCTGTTCAGAGGAGTTTATATTGTGGTTGTGAAGACAGAGAAAAAAACACAATCTTTACCCACCTGGAAAAAATCTTTGAAATAAGAAAATGTGCTCAGAAAAATCCCCTAGGAATTGATTATCATTATTATCCCTGGGTAAAATAAAAAAAGTAATAACCAAATCACCATGAAAATATCAGTACTACTAGTCAGATTTTAGATAAACCAGCATTAAGTGATCATGTAATATCTATTATTAGGATGTAATTTGCTGTATAGAATCTTGCCATATAGTGTGCAAATCTATAGATGTATAGGACTTTATAAATCGATATCCAAGATCTGGATAAAGTGTGTGTGTGTATGTGATATTGTTAATTTAAAAACTGACTTACCAGTAGGCATTCCCACGTTCCATTAAACTTGAACAAAGTAAAAGACTAAATCTGAAAGAGAATTGCTTTCATGGAAATCAGACTGTGCTAATAACAAAAATAAATATCTCGGTAACTGCAGATCTATTAGCTACATATTGCTGCATAACAAATGCAAAATTCTGCATCTTATGGAAACAAATTCACCAGCTCATTTTCTGAGTGCCTTAGCTGAGTGGTTTTGGCTAAGCGTTTCTGAGATTGCAGTGAAGCTGCTGGCTGAGATGACTGTTGTCCCAAGACTCAAGTGGAGCTGTAAGACCTACTTCCTGTGATTCATATACACAATTTCATTCACTCATATGGTTTGTTTCAGTATGTCAGATTTTCTGTGCTGACTATTGGATTCTTTGCCACAGAGAGCTCTCCACGGGCACACTTGCAGTAAAAGATCTTGCTTTCCAGGGGGAAGTAGTGAGAAATAGCAAACAAGTTCCCAAGATGGAAGCCCGAGTCTATTATGGCCTCATTTTTGAAGTGACTGGTCATACAGACTAACCATGGTGCAGTACACTTGGGAGCTACACAAGGGTGGAATATCAGGAGAATGAGACCCCTGGGGGCCATGTGAGAGGCTGCACAGCATGGAGGGAAACCCACAAAATGCAGATTTGGGTTGTCACTAATCCTTACCAAAGTAGAAGATAGGCGAGAAAAGTCAGTTCCAACTGGACAAAATCATTACAATTGCATCTGGGATTCAAATGGCACTGAAATCCAAGATAAGCTATTGGGTTGAGATTTAGGTGAGCTCTACTTTTGCTTCTACTACGAACCTTTAAATTTGCCTCTTTTCTCCTCCGACTGTTTCAGTCCTCCAAGCTCCTTAACGTATTATGCCAATTTAATTTTTTTCCATCATTTTGAAGTTGATATCTCCTCAGAAGGAAATTTGATTTAAATGTTTTTTATTCCTTTACATAAAAATACTGAAACTCAAGTTACCGAGAACCAGTTGATAGCTAAAAAAATTCTCCAGTTTCATGTGAAAGTTGTGAGGACTATTTTTCTCAAAGATATGAAATCACACTTTGCCAAGAAGTCAATAAAATGCCAAATCAATGAGGGTTAAGATGAACCACCCGCAAATCAAAATGTCTTGCTAAGCTTATTCTAAACAATTTTGGTCGGTTTAAAATATTGATTTTATCATTCCCACCCACTCCTCAGTATAACTGAGTTGCAAAATCATTTTCTGTCTTGCATACATATAGACGTGGAGAAAGTAAAGTGCTGAAATTAGATAATTCAATTTCATTAAATACCTCTCAGTGACCCAAGCTGCTTGTCTCTGCTTTCCTCTTGCTTCATTTCATGCTACCTTTGACACCAGCACTGTCTTGCAAAAACCCAGCCAATCTCACTTCTCCCTCCATCTTGTTTTCTAAACTTTTCTCTGTTTTCTCAGTCTCCTAACATAGGTCCTACCAGACCATTAATGACCCTGTCCCACATAGTTTTAACTTCTTTCCCCTCCTGTTTCTCCCAGGAAAGTTTAATTCCCACCTTCACTATTTCATAAATGTGATGCACAATTTTACACCCAAAGCCTTTGTCCAGGCTGCTCCCTCTGTCAATAATGCCCTTCCTTTATCTACTCTCATGAACAAGCCCACTACTCTTTCAGGAATATTTTAAATATCTTTTTTTAGAAGACTTCCATAATTACCTCCTCCCTAACATCTAATTTCTCCCATTTGATTCCTCTCAACAGGGGTCATTTCACCTCAACAAATTCTGAAAAACCTCATACATTCTTAACATTGCAATGCTATTGTAAGTAGATTGCAGCTCTCTAAAGTACTAACTAAACGTATTGCTTGCTTTAGCAGAGGTACCTCTGCTTGAAGAGTAAGGATGAAAATACCTACTTCACAGGATGTTCTATTGACCAGTATTGACTGGCTCCTTCTAGCACTGAAGGATATTTTATTTCATAAAATTTAGTCCTTTAGAGTTACTTCACATTTATCTATTCATCCAATCATCCACTGGTTCACTCACCCTTCCACCATCTATCCGTCAACCCGTCTGTCTCTCTCTGCCTCAGTCCCTCCATCCACCGTCTGTGTCTTGCATTCAATGATTGTTTAGTGCTGGTGGTGAAAGGTCAACACAGTGAAAAGGAAAACTTGATCTGGCATTAAATAAACAATCATCAATGATAAAGTACCAAAATTCATCCACCGATTTTCTTTTCTGGGATGTGGTCAATTTGAAGGCAGGGATTTACTTTACTTTTCTTCATTTTCCCAAATTAAGATTAACACAATATCATCCATGTAACTGTACTTTAGAAATATTTACTTATTTGGTTTGTGTACATTTGAAAAATGATCCAGAGAAGTTACTGACTCTGTTAAAATAGCCTATTGGCTTCGGAAGAAGCACTGAAGCTACTAGAAAGCTTGGAAGTTTTTGATGCATAAAACTAGAACTCGTTAGGATGGGGTTGGTGTTTCTGATTTATTGTTTTGCTCCCTACCAGGAGCTGTAGTGATAAGCTAACAGCAAAGTAGTCTGATGATATTTTGAAGTTTTATCATATCTGAACTTGTCTGACTCATAGACCTTCACTAAGAATCTTGACAGTACTCACTTCTGTAATGTTTTGTGATTTTTTTTCTGTACTTTTGTTTATGCTATTTTTCTGTACTTTTGTTTATGCTCATTCTAAAGTCTTCCTTTTCCTTCTCCTCTGTATGTGTATATATGGTGTGTGTGTGTGCGTGCGTGCGTGTGTGTGTGTGTGTGTGTGTGTGTGTGTGTGTGTTTGGACAGATACATAGATAGATAGATAGGAAGAAAGAAAGAAAGGAAAGAAGAAAGAAGAAAGAAATTTGTTTTAAGAAATTGGTTCATGAGATTGTGTGAGTTGGCAAGTACAAAATATTCAGGGCATTTGAATAGGCTGGAGGCTCAGGGAAAATCTGATGCCACAACTCAGTCTGAGGGCAGAATTCCTTCCTTCCTCTTCCAAGGTCCTTAGTACTTTTTCTAAAAGCCATTCTCTGGTTATGAAGGAGGAAAATTGGCTCTGTTTCCAGTGATATGAATCTAGGCAACAGAAGAGAAGGGGGTTGTTCTTATTTGTTTCTTCTTAGTAAAAATTTTTTCTGTATATTTTAATTATTTTATTTCACTTTAACACAGTGGCCCATTAATTTTAAATAAATAGGTGATGATTTCTTCTTTGACTAGAAGAAACCAGGCATAAGAGATAGACACATAGAAATATGGACACATCAAACATGGACATGAACACATAAAAGCAGATGGCTAGAACCACTTCTAGTTAGAATGAAGCTTTAATCCTGATAGTTTTTTTGGGAACACATTTTCTACATGACAGACACTTCACAGAAGGCTTTAAATGCACCAATTTATTTATATTCACCTCCCCATCTTTGTGAGGTAAATTATATTAGTTTTCTTATTACCAATGAGGAAGTGGAGGTTCAGTTTACCCAGGATGTGTGTCCTATGGTTGAACTGGGTGATTCTGAGTAGCTAGATTCCAGAACCCAGCCTCTCAACCCCCACCCTCATTACCTCCACCAGAAAAACCCTTTGAAAATTTCCTGGGGCAGATGAGATTTTGAATTAGTGCTTTTTCTCTTTCTCCCTAAACCGCAGGAAAGCAGCTCCTGTACGGGAGGCAAGGGAAAGTTGGCATGTGTTTGCCTCAGTTTCTTTTTTGTAGCTAATTTAGGCATAATATATGTGCAAGAAGTATGTGTGGACTCTAGACACTTGCACTCCTATGGCCTTTTGCTCGTGGAGGTTCCCAGTATATCCAGCAAGCAGAGACCTGTGGATAGAGAACCCAGAGCTTCCAAGAAAGCAAAAGGGCTTCCTTTGTGGATGTTCTTAGGAAGACAGCACATCTTGGGCATATTAAGAAGTGGCATGAAACCAAATGGCACCTTGACTCATGTTTTTTGGGGGGAGGAGGGCACCCTGGGTGGGAGCATTCCCTTTTAAATGAAATGAGAAAGAGCTGGAAGTACGCAATAGCCCCTGAGAAACTGCTACTCCAAGCAGTTTGAAAGGCATTTTTCAGCAAGCCAAGGGATAGAGGAGGGCCCGATGGTAATGTACACTCCTGCTTTGCCCCCCTCACCTTCTCTAATAAAGGCTATAGGAAACAGAGACCTTTGGAGAAGGCACGCGGGAGTGGGCTGCGTATTCCGGCAACCATTACCAGGCAGGCCAAAGCCACGTCAGGTCCAATTAGTGTCAATGAGGAACATCTGTATTTAGGCACCAATGTTACTTAATGCAAACATTTCATAATTACAGCCTCTTGCACACACGGTGTGTTATGAGATGTGGTGTCCCAGTGTGAATCACAGTCACATTTTTCAGAATCGTCAGCAGACTTGGTCTGGCTGGGGTGGCGCTTGCTGACTGCCTGACAGAGCATTTCTCTAAAATATTGAATTAAGCACAGTCCGGTTTTTTCCTGTTATCTGTGAAATCTTGTGGTTGGGGCTTGACTGTTTTTATAAAATGAAATATATAAAATATATAAAATGCAAATAAAGTTGAGGTTAGACTGGTGTGTTTTTTTCTTTCTCTCTTATTTTTTTTTTCTTCTGTGAAAGACATCTTTTTCCCCCTGCATTTGTCCCCTTGGTGTTTAATGCTGAAATGTAAAGGTTCAGTTGTCAAACAGAGTCTGAAGGGCTTCAATTCTTACTGGTTTTTCACCTCATCAAAAACAAGTCTGATTATAAAGTCTCAGTTGGTCTGGGAAATGTGTTTTCATGTACCATTTCTCCTGGGAAGAGGAAATGGTATGACTTTGGAGTCATGGGAAATCCAATAGCCCTGGGTTCAAAGTTGAAGATATTTTCAAATTCTTATAGTGCATTCAACAAGACTTATAGAAATAAAAGCCATGGGTTGGAGCATTGAGGCTATTAGGAATCTGTCAATAAACTTGCAATAATAATAATCTGGATAGGCTTTTTGTCCCCACGTTAGCATACCAGGAATTTGCTGTCATGTCCATTGTATCACTGCTACTGTAAAGCAGCATCCTGGCACATGGTCATTGCCTGCTGATCCTGTCCCCACCATGCTCATCACACAGGATCCATCAGTCTACTCAGGCAAACTGATCTCCCACTACTATACGTAATTCCAGATCTCTTCTAGGAAGCCCTTGGTCCTGTCTGTTGACTGTCTTTCTTCAGGATGACGGAAGGCTCATTGTAAGGTCCATCCTCACTCCAGGATGGAGAAGAGAACACGTGGCATAAGAGAACTAGCTGCTGGGGTAGCTGAAACTAATAAGCCATCAGAAACTGAATACAGCATTAGTTGAAAATGTGTTAATACATTTAGCTTACTCAACACCAAAGCTGAGCTTAGCTTAAATATAAATATTAGCTTAAATGTAAATATTTACATTCGTGTAAAGTTAGGCAAAATAATCCAAAATGGAGCCCTATGTCCTAGTGAAGTGTTGAGTGTCTCACAGCCTTTACTGGACACTATATTAGCTTTCCATCATGGTGACAAAATGCCTGAGACAAACGACTTAAAAGGAAAACAAAGTGTCTGTCCATGGTCACGTGACACATCGCGATGGCAAGGCAGCACAGCTCGGAGTGGAACACATGTTGGAGTGAAGCTGTTCACCTCACAGTAGCCAGGATGCAGAGAGAAAGGGCTTGCTGCAGTAACACAGCTCCTTCCCCAGAACCTGCTTCACTCTACATCTCTCAGTGAATTAACCTTTGTGAGGTCAGCACCTTCCTGTTTTTCTGACCTCCCAGGTCTGAACATTGCTGCCTTTCAGAACAGGCTTTCAACACATGAGTGTCAGCCACACTGAAGACCTAAGTCATAAAAAATGCTGCGCTGAAAGCAAAGAAAAAAAAAAGATGCTAAAAAGACTAAGCCAGGTGTGGTGGCTCACTCCTATAATCCCAGCACTCAAGAGGCAGAGGCAGGAGGATTGCTATGAGTTTGAGGCTCACCTCAGCTACATAGTGAGCTCAGGGCCAGTCTGAACTACAAAGTGAGACCCTGTCTCAAAAAGAAAAAGTTGTAAGGATCATAAGTCTATATCATACCCAAAGCCTCAAGCAATCAAAGCAGGACATGTGGAAAGTGATTAGTTTATACAGGCACTGTGGGTGATCTGCTGTTTAAAGGTAGGACCTGGTCAGAGGAGGTGGGTCAGGTGGATACCACCCTGAAGGTTAGTTAGTTCTTCCTTCCCAGCTCTCTGCTGCGTGTGTGCAGCACTGTGAGCAGCTCTCCACCAAGCCCCTCTTCTGTGTCATCCTCCTTTAGAGCCAGCCAACCTCAGACTGGGCCAAAACAAACTTCTCATCTTTTAATTTGGGAGGGTCAGGTATTGTGTCTCAGCACAAAGAAGATGACTTAAACACTCAAAAACCCTCTGTACACATACACATGCACGCGCATGCGCATCCATACACACACAGTCACACCTAACCGGTTGCACTTTGAGAACCCTCCAAAAGGTGATAAAGGAAGACAAGCTAATTCGGAATCCCAAAACTGGAGGAAAATCACAGCAGCAAGTTACCTTGTCACTCACATAGGTGCCCCCTAAAAGAAAACCACCAAGACCTAGGATTCCTCCACCTCTGAGCCAGCAAGAGAGGGACCTGTCTGGGGCCATTCCTCTTCTGACTGGCTGGGAGTTACATTCTGCATCCTTATATTAAATTAATCAAGATTTAGAGTGATTCAGAAATAAAAATGATATACTGACCATATACAGTCATTTTTATTGTTTTCATCTTCTAAATAATGCAGTCTAACTACTTACATAAGATTCCCATTGGATTTGATATTGTAGACTATCTAAAGTTAACCTAGAGCATATGAGAGGGTCATGTAGTTTTATGCAAAGATTATATCACTTTATAGAAGGAACTTGAACATCTATGGATTTTGGTATCCAGTGGTGAGGAGTCCTGGAAGCAATCCCTTGTGGATGCTGAAGGATAACTGTACTTTTCAGGTTGTGAAAGAATTAAAAAACTGTCAACTAAACATCTATATCCAAAAGAACTATCTTTTAGGAATAAAGGAATAATAACAGCATTCTGAGATAAAAGAAAACTATAAGAATTTGTGCTAGAGATTGACAGAAGGAAATTCTTCAAATAGAAAGAAAAAAATACAATGCCTCTCAGACCACTGGGAAAAAGGAAAGAACAGTGGGAAATGGGTGTATATGACAGACTATCCTTTCCATGTGAATTTTATAAATCACATCTGATGATTAACTTTTGATACCCCAAACAAATATTATAATACAATTTTATATCCAAGGCAATAACACTTCCAAGTGGGGGAGATAAAAGTCTGCACTAGCAAATATTTCCATTCCCCCAAACCAAAAGGCATATATTTTCATTTGGAGTGTTACGGTGTCAATTTCAGGGGACTGCTGTAAATCGTGTGTGTATATTACAATCCCTAGAGGAACAACCGCAAAAAATTATACAAAGATATTCTCAAAAACACTGAAAAGAAATCAAGATGGAATCCTAAAATGTATCCATGGAACCTACAGGAAGGCAAGAGAAGTAGGAGAATGGAAACCAGAACAGATACAAAAAACCCCAAATAATAAAATATCAAATAAGACAAATGCTGGCATGTCAATAATTATCTTTGGTGTAAATGGTCTATATGCCAACCAGAGACAAATAAAGATTGGTAGAATGAGCAAAAACTTATAACAACTATATGCTCATTACAGGAGTCTCATTTTCCATGTTGCAACCAAGAGTGAAAGGAAATGCATGTGAAGAAGCGATGTAGTGCAAATCTTAGTCATTTTTCTTACCGGGCTTTGCTCCCCATGGTTCGTGGGTCCTCTCAAGCTTCATGCAGCTTCCTCTACTCTTTTACTAACTCTAAGGAAAGATTCAAATTTGCACAAGTTATGTCTGAGATTAACCCCTAATAGTCAAAGGGCAGAGTTTATTGAGAATATGACTTTGACAGCCTCGGGGTTAATGGGGAGCAGTGAATCTTAGGAAATAAAAGCACTGTTCACAAGAGACAGGCATACTGATGAGCAAAAGTAATGACTGTTCACCAAAACACGTCTCTCTTCCAATGTAAACTTGGCTCCCTGCTTCAGAAAATCAAAATAAAACAAAAAAACAAATAGTCACTTTCTCACAGAAGATGGAAAATAGGGAAGATGGAAAGTAGCTGCATTTTTCCTACTTGGCGGCCAGTGGTCAGCTAGACATCCTTGCTTAACCTTTATCTTTCTCTCTAGGCATTTCCAGGCCAACCAAAGGCAAAGGAATATATGACATGCAAGCCACAAGCTTTGGTAAAATTTTGGTCTTCAGTAATGAATAGGATTAAACTGTGCATCTCACTCGTCCAAGGCATGAATAGGTTTGGAGCTCACATCTTCAGACTAGACACACCAAAAAGTTGGTTTCTTTTTCTCATTTAACCAACATTTGCAGAAGTTTATCGACTCTGGTGAGCTAAAATAAACTATGAAACACACCCTTCTCTTTTTCAATAGTTGAGCTGGACTTCCAGTGAGGTTGAAGTTAACTTTATTATTGGTTATAAAATATATAGCTGCATATATTTGTGGATGAAGTTAAGATATGGATGTAAACTTCAATTAATGGAGTCATTCGAGAAACTCCCTGTAGCTTTTTAATATCCCAGATATTCTTCTGGATTATGGAAATATGGAGAAGACAGCCCCTGGCCTGAAGAAGTTTATGGCTGAGTGGAGCAAATCTCTAAAAATATAATATCGAGCAAAATACAAAGGTCCCAAGGCCCTTTGGCTAATAACAGGCAGAGTATAGCTTCTGGAGGGTTCCACAATAATATTCTCCATTGAGCATCTGTCGTCCTTTCTCCTCTTTTTCTAGGACTAATACCTGAGCCACGTACACAGGGGTTCAGATGGATAGGAGATTCTGACAAACATCCTGTAACAGAAAATAGGGGGAGACCCTTTTATTGGAGATGGTCCAGTGTTTAAGAAAAGAAAGACAACCTAAGGAGTCAAGGGTAAATGTCCCTCAAAAGAAGAGTCAAGGAAAAAACTACTGGGGGGCTGAAGTAAGTTTGGATATAGTTGAAAGGGGAACATTGTGAGGTCAGAAATGGTTGGAGTTTTTGTTTTGTTTTGTTTATTGGTTTCCTTGGTTTTGAGACAAGACTTTGCTGTGTTGTCCAGGCTAGTCTTGAACTCATGGCTTGAAGTGATCTTTTTCTCTCAGCTTCTTGATTTGCTAGGATCACAGGTGCACTTGGTGAGAAATAGTTGCTTTGAGAATTTTAATCCTGACACCAAGTTTTTAAAAATTCCGCAAGTTCATAAGTAATTTAGAGCCTATTTTGTTAAAGTACAAAAGTGATTGTGGAATGGACCAAAAGGCAGACTGCTATACAATATGCTCTCATATAAAGCTGCATGTTTATGCTGAGTAGAGCTCCATGTACACAGAAGAACAGGCCAAATTCTGGTGATTGATCTCTCAAATTGGAGAAATAAATCAAATTGGAGAAATAAATGATGAGAAGGTTTCCAGGACTACAGTGGAAGGGGGCGGGGGAGAAAGGTTTAGATTTGGTTGAAATGTCTTACATTTAAAAGCCAGATATTCAGATTTCTTATGTAATTTTATTTTTTTGATGGTTACATTTTAATTAATTTTATGGTACACTTTTGATTTATATAACTATATCCATCATACAGAATTTGTACCTGTATATAATATATCTTGATTTCTCTTTATTCTCCACTCCCTTCTCCTCCCTTCAGTTCTGTCGCCTCCTTATTTACACAAGCTTTGTTTCCATTTTTCCTTCTATTTTCTCTTTTTCCCTCCTCCCTTTCCCTTTCCCCCTTCCATACTTCCTTTCCCATTTGAACATTTTCTTCCTGCTCCCCAGTGTCTGTCATCCACTTTGGTCCTTATTTACCCTTTCTGTTTCTCACACAAGAAGAACAGTGTGATTTATTTCACTTAAAAGAATGGTCTCAAGGTGTACCCATTTACACAGAAATGTTGAAACACTTCTCATGTAATTTAAAAAATGTGTGGGTGTCATAACCAGATAATTCAGAACTTGGTTCTCAACCCTTTCTCTTCATTCACTGCCTGTGTAGTGTTGGGGCTGTGTTAGATTGAAAAACAGCTCCCTGAAATGCCTGTCTCCTAATCCCTGGAACCTCTGACTGTCACCTTACATGGTTAAAGAGGCTCTGAACAAGTATCTTTCCGACAAAAGAAAGTTATTCTCCTCTTATATACTCTTAAATGTGTGCTTGCTTTTCTGTCATGAAATAGTTCAGTACAAAAGGCTTGGCCAGATGACACCTGCCCACAGACATTCCAATCTCCAAAACTGAGCCAAATAATCTGTTTTGAAGAAATCACCCTAAAAGGTAGGGGATGCAGTTCAGTGGTGCGACACCTGCCTGACAAGCACATAGTCCTGACTCTGATTTCCAGTACCAGAAAAAAAAGGAAATCTGAAGTCACCCAGAGTATGGTAGAGTGTGCACTCCTGTAATTCCAGCCCTCTGGGAGGCTGAGGTAGGAAGATGGCAAATGTGAGTCCCACCTGGGCAACTTTAGCAAAACTCTGTTTGAAAACACATAGAACCATACAGATGTACAGAAAGAAAGAAAGTGAGAAGAAAAAAATAGAAAGAAAGCAAGAAAGGCCCCAGCCTGTGATATTTGTTACAGCCACGGGTTACAGCCTGAGGTCTTATTACTGCAGCAGACATGGCATGGCCTCCTCCTCTCACTGTACCATCATCCCCACCAAAGCTTTCAAGAAGGGTGTGCCATCCTAGAGCTCACTGGCTTGTCAACTCAAGCTCTGAGTGATGAAGCTATCCAGTTTCCAATGCTAGGTGGTCTAATGGTCAGTCTTCAAAAAAACTCTTTAAGAAACATGCATAGGGGCCCGGAAATAATAGAGCAGAGTCTCACTTAGGAGCAACATTCCCCGAGACTTGACCACTTCTTTCTGTTCACTTCTCATGTTCAAGGCTGACCAGTTCTGTGGGGAAAGTTTGGAGTCAGTTGAATAATAACTTCCACTATCAGGACAGACTAACTTTTATCATATGTAATGATCATCATTGCCTACTGCAATAATAAATGTGATTTCTGTGCCCAGAGAATTATTTTCTTCTTGGAAATAAATATCAGCATTAAACACCAAGAACGTGGCATGTGTTGCTTTTCTCCAGTCCCTTTCCTTGCGATGAGATGCTCCTAAAAAAAGAAAAGCCGTCCTGAGTTTTGGAGAGCCAAGCATTGTCAAAGGGTAGAGAGAGTCCCCGGAGCTCCCTGCAAAGTTCCTGGTATACTGCTTATGTCACGAGAGGGTCAATGTCAAGGTCACTTCCTCCTAGATCTGTCACAACCTCCCAGCATCAGGAGGGCTAGGGTCCAGGGGGAACAGTGGTCCAGAGACGCTCCCGCCATGAGCTAAGGCAGGAAACTATCACCTCCTGTCAGGATCGATCTAAAATGATCCCTGGCTGTTCGGCACGAGCACCTCTGTGCTCTGTCAGTGAAAACATTCACTACAGGCAAGAACACTCCAGGTTCTGGAACTTTGCAAATCTATGATCGATTCTACTCTGCCAAGAGGTCATTCACTTCAATATTACTTGGGTTTTTTTGTGCACTTTCTCTTTACCCAATCTTTATACAGATTCAGGATGATATCAGTGAGGACTAAATGACTTGTCTTGAATAAAAATACGTTGGATGGTGGGGAAGATGTTGATTAAAAAGAGAAGGAAGTTGAGTCATTGAGCCCACTTTAGGGTATGTACCCAACAGAACTGAGAGATTTGTTCGGTGAATTGAAGGCAGCATTATTCTTAGCAGTCAAAAGGAGGATACAACCTAAGCATCCACTGAGAGATGGAAAAATAAATACACTGTATGTGTCTATGCAGTGGAATATTATTCAGCCTTAAAAATGAGAATTCCAAGCCACACTATAACATGGGTGAACCTTGAGGCTGTTATGTTCAGTGAAATAAACCAGACATAAAAGTGTAGGTGTGATATTATTCTTATTTAAATTACCCAGTATAGGAAAATTTGGAGGAACAGAAAGTAGAATGGAGATTTCCAGGGGAAGAGTGGAAGAAAATGGAGAATTCAAGTTTAACGAGTGCAGAGCTACAGGTGAAGAAGATGAGGAAGTTCTAAAGGTGCGTGTTGATGACAGATGTACAATGATGCGAGCGTGTCTGATACCACTGAAATGGACACTTAGGAGTGGTTGTAATAATACATTTTTATGCTGTATAGATTTTGCAGCAAAAAGTAGAGAAAGAGCAGGTGGCTAGAGCTCAAAGAATCAAAAGGGCCTGCCCAGGAGCCGAGGTCCTGCTTGGCTGTTTGTCACAGTCACCTAAGGGCCTTGAAAATGCTGTACTTGGGCCCAGACCGGTTCCACCAGCACCCAGAGATCTCGGATGATGCCAATGGGCAGCCACATCTGAGAACCTTCCTTCCTGAAGAGCAGTCCTCAGAGAAGAAAACTCCTGTTTCTGAGCACCTCATGCGACCCGGCTGCTGGCCCACCTCAGGCTGTTCCCAGTCCAGGGAACAGCCCCACTCAAACCTTTTCCTGGAGCAGAATTGATTGATAATAATGTACACCAAATAAGTAATAAATAAATAAATATTTCATTTCCAAAAGGGCCAGTTTCAATGTTATACAACACAAAGACCTGCCTGTTAGATGAAGACTATCATTCTGTCTTAAGTATGAGGAAATCTAACTTTTGAAAGAGTTGAGAATTTATACACCCTTTGGTCATGTAGCTATTAAAAGATAAAACTGAGACCCAACCTGGGTGTCAATTAGCAGAGCCAGGCAGGCAATCTCTCCTCACTTCTTCTGTGATCATTATTTTGTTTTTAATATTTTTCTATATAATCAAACAGAACTGATATTCTACTAAGCTCATTGCTTTTTGGAGCAGGTACTAGGGGTCGAACTTGGGACCTTGCACTTATGAGACAGGTGTTGGAACCACTGAGCAAAATTCCCTGGCCCCTTAAACTCATTTCTTTTTCTTTTTCTTTTTCTTTTTTTTTTTTTTTTGAGACAGGGTCTTGCTTTGTAGTTTAGGCTGGCCCTTAGCTCTGCCTGGAACTCACTGCTCAGTGCAATCCTCCTGCCTCTGCCTCCTGAGTGCTGGGATTACAGAGGTGAGCCACCATGCCCGACACCATGGTTTATGGTTCTGATTGCTGGTAGGCGTGAGTCTCCAGGCCCAGCATTGTTGTATGTGGTTACTGGGGATCGAACCTGGGCCCTTTCACTTGCAAGGCATGTGCCAGAACCACTGAGCTAAATCTCCATCCCTTAAGCTCATTTCTTATAAAAATACAGCTCATATTTCATGAACTCGGGGACAAAAATGTGACTCTGCATTTGTCTAAAGACCCAGTTAGTGATACCTACGTTGACAGACAAGAGTGGCATTGCCTTCATTCTCCTGACTCTAGGGCACCATTAGAACCACCAGGTGTAAATGCTTGAGAAAACTGACTTGACTTCCCTAAGAATCACTCTGTCTTATATAAGTGGGTGAATAACCATGGTGCCACCACGCTAAGGGAATGTTCTGGCAAGTTAAATGTTATCTAACAATATATACTTTGCGGGTCAGGGATTTAGTTCAGTGGTTCCAGCGCCTGTCTTGCAAGCGCAAGGACCTGGGTTCAATCCCCAGTAACCACATACAATACTGGGCATAGAGACTCACGCCCAGCAGCAACCAGTACTACATACCACAGTGCCAGGCGTGGTGGCTCACTCCTGTAATCCCAGCACTTGGGAGGCAGAGGCAGGAGGATTGCTGTGATATGAGTTTGAGGCTGAGCTCAGAGTCAGCCTGACCTAAAAAGTGAGACCTTGTCTCAAAAAAAAAAAAAAATATATATATATATTTAATATATTAATGAGTATTTAATATATTAAATAATATATTTAATATATTTAATATAAATATATATATATACATACACACACACACATATATATACTTTGCAGCTTTATTCTTTTCTTTGACAAGACCACTGTCTCCTTTGTGTGGCTCTATTTGTGGAGTAGAACATTCTGGAACCATCAAAACCACCCATCACAGGCCTTTCATCTAACAGGGAGCCTCCTGTACTCTTCAAACAAGAATGTGCTCACATTGAGTTGAATTCCAACAACCCTCAGAGAATCCCTGTTGGCTGACTTCACTGTTATTACTATGTGGCATTTCAGGGCCAATTGCAAGGACAAAACAGACAGCCAAGGTTATCTGTGTATCCCTGTGATATATCCTGCTTAGGTCTGGACGATGGCTTTCACTGTGGGCTTGGTATTTATTGACCTGCTGTTTCCCCTGCCTATAGAAGGAAAATTGCCATATCCAATAGAAGATGTTACTATTTTTTAAAGTTATACTAATATATAAATTGTTTTTCTAGTAAAATAGTAACATCCTCATAAATGAAATAAATAGGTCACAGATGTGTAAACATTGTATCTTTTCTCTGGTATGAAAAAATGAAGTTGTAAATGAATTCTAGTGAATATATCTGATATTATGAATTAGAAAATATTTTTTAAAAAAGAGGGAGTATGGGTAAATAACTAGGAGAAAAAGAATGTGATAGTAATAAAGATAAAAGGCAATAAAACTTATGTTTATAAGGGGTGGGAGTTGCAGGGTAATGAGGAGGGAAAAATGAGAATCAAGTCATGTCATATTCTGGTACAAACTCTCAGTGTTGAATGCAATGTTGATGTGTATTCATATTGTACCAATAAAGAATTGAATAAAAAACAAAAATTAAAAAAATATATATATATGAACTGCACAGAGAAATAATGAACTTTTATCACTATCAAGAAATAGAATGTTATTACCTCCCTACATACTCCTCTCTCATGCTTATCCATGCCAGTGTCCTCTTTCCCAAGATAAATACTGACTTGTGACCCCGTAATTTACCTTGTAGTTGGCTTATTTTTAAATGTTTGTGTCACTGGTCCAACCACCATCTAGTAGAGCTGTACTTGTATCTGTCTTCTCTCTGTCTATGCATGGATATCTGTTTTTCTCAAATACTACAAAACTGTTCACTACCACCTTATTTTAATTCTAACCGACCTGATGAATAGAAATAATCTCTTGCTATTTTGGTTTGCATTTGTGTGGTGATTAATTTTGACAACATAATGCATGATGTGTTCAACGTTCATTCAAATCTCTTGCAGGAGTTGCTTGTTCATGTCCTTCACCCAGCTGTGCTTGGAAATACCTCATTCACTGAAAAACGTCCTTTGTGCAGTGAGTATGTCAATTCTTTGTTACCTACATACCATAACTATTTCCCCAGTGTGCTGCCTGCTTTGTAATTAGATATATAAGGTGTTTGTGCTGTTCTTTTTCTCACCTCACCCACTCTTGCTCTCTGTCTTGGTAGTTCATGCATCTTGCAGGTCGTACACAGCATCTGCACACTGCTTTGGACTGAACTTTGGGCTGAATGCATAGGTTCATATGTAGAAGTCAGAGAAGTGAATTTCTATTGTTTAGTCGGAATAATGAAGCTATACATTGAACCTGTCTCAATAACTGTTTGTTTCCCAGAACTTTCTCCTGAAATTCACAGTCTTCTATCTAGCTCCTTCTTGACTTCTTGGATTCGTGTCTAATTGACACTTCAAGCTTTATCTGTCCAAAACTGAATCCTGTTACTGCTCCTCTATATCTGTTCTGTTTGCAGCCTTGTCCGTCTGGCCAGGAGCACCATTTTACCAGGAAAATGGCATCTGAAGGTGCTCTCACATGGCTGGCTGCTTTTCTCTCACCCAACCTCAGGATATTCTGTTGGCTCTACCTTCAGATTATATCTAGATTACGGCCATCCATGCTAATGCTATCCTCTGACACAAGCTTCCTTCATGTCTTGCCTAGGTGGCTGTGGTAGCCTTTAGCTAGCCTTTGTCTCTGCTCAGGACTTCTTCCTACAGTCTGTTCTCCAATAGCAGCAGATGGATCGAGCTGAGACAAAACTGACCCTGGCTTTCCTTTGTTCGAGATGTGCCAGTAGCTCCTGTCTTTTTCAGGGAAAAGCCATCACTTTACCATGGTCTCTCCTACCCACACAGTCTCTCGGGTTCTATCTCCCAGTCATCCCTCTGACTAGTTTGTCTCTTAGTCACCAAAGTCCCATTTCTATTCCTTCACTGTCCCAAGCTTGTTCCTACTTTAGGGGACCACATGGGCTGCTCCCCCTGCCGAGAACATTCCTCTCTGAGAAAGCCAGGTGGCTCCTTCCCTCAGCTCTTTAAGGTTGTCACTTCTGTCCCCTCAAAGAAACTGACACTGACAAAGTATAGTGGACCCCTGAAATTCATGGGGGTTACATTCCTAGAGCACTCAGGAATTGTGAAGTCACAAATTTCAGACAGGTTTTTTTTTTAAAGGTCTATTTTTATAGTTTTAACACTGAATATGCTATGTCTCCAACAGTTATGTAATTTAACAAAATAACAGTTAATTATTAAGTATTAATAAAGGCTTAGGAAGTACAGGATGTTTGAGCAGCATCTTAAGGATCTTAGAGGTTTAAAAAGGAGGAAGCCAAGAACACTGGGGATAACCACGTGCTGTACAACACCATGTTTGGGGGTTGGAATGCTTGTGTGTCTGCCCCAGTTGTGTTACAGGGCAGCAGCCAATCTGCAGCATTGAACATTTAGTAACCCTTTCTTATTGGCTACTTGCAAACCTCCCACCAAAAACCAATTGCAGTTTCCTCTAAATTGGGGAAAGGGGTTTTCACTCACAGTCATTAGTTAGGTTCTGAGAAAAAATCTGCAAGTCACTGAAGCCATGAATTCTAAACAACGACTTTGCAGGGTTATACTGTATTTAAAATTGCAACTCAACTTCTGTATTTGTAATGCACCTAGTCAATACTTATCTAATCTCACCACATTTTATGAACTATAAAGTTTATCATTAACTGTAAAGCTTATTTATATATGAATTTATTTTTGTTATTTTCTGTCTCCCTCACTGCAGAGTGACAGTCTTTGTTGGTTTTATTCATTGCTATTGCCTTAATGCCTCTAATAGTGTGTGGACGTAGGAATCAGTCCTAATGAATAAATAAACAAACATATTTGAAGAGGTAGAAACATTATTCACACTGTTTTTTAAAGTTTCTAGTTTGTAGCCATGCCCAGAAAACCCTAGTAAACTCACGAATATTGAAAATTTTCCCAAATGTTCTTCCAGATTTTAGCTGTATTTGGAACATTTAGAATTTTGACCTACTTAGAATTTGTTAATTCTGTGAGTAGGAAAATGACTTTTGGATGTCCGGGGTTGTCTGTTTTCTAGCACATGGTATTTCTTTGCTGCTTCCAGTCTGATTTTTGATACAGTAAGTTCCATTTGTAGACCTTCTACTATATTCCCATCAATCTGTTTATTAACTGTTACTCCAGTTAACAAACTTTTTTAAAAAAATTAATTATGCTCAGTCCTTATATTCCTTTTTAAATCAATTAGAATTCCCAGAGCTTTATCTCTCTATTTCATCATCTTTTGAAAAGCCAGTTCTCAGATTTGTCAATTCTACCGAGTATTTGTTTCTTTTACATCTAATTATTTTGTACTTATGGCTTTATTAATGACTTTTTTAGTGTATGTACTACCAAAGTAAGCACAGTAATGAGTCTTTTTAAGTCTAACTTCATTGCTTTCTTTTCAAGTCTTTTTGGAGAGAGGAGTAGGATTTTATGCTCATTTATTTTCATTCATTCATTCAAAAAACTAAGGGCTGGAGATGTAGCTCAGGGGTAAAAAGTTTGCCTAACATATGTAAGGCCCTGGGTTCAATCTCAGCACAACAAAAAGAAAAAAGGAGTAAAGGAACTCTTTTCTTCCACTCCATTTTGACCACATCTCTTAAGGTTTGATACGTGTTCATGGTTATTGTCTAAATGGTCCATAATTCCAATTTTCATTTCCTCTAATTTCCAAGAGTTCTTTAAGTTAATGTTTTCAACTTCCCATAAATGCATGCGTGCTTGGTTTTCTTTTGGTTTTTAGTATTTCTGTTTTCTTTCAGATCTCTATTATTGTGGTCAAAGGGTATGTTCTATTAAATTTTCGAATTTTGAAAGAAGTTTTTGTTTTTGTTTTCTTTGTGGTTTAGAGAGTGGTCATTTTCTGAAAGTATCCCAGAGAAATGTGGGAAGAAAGCATATTTTGTGTTTATAGGGACTCAATTTGATATATATCCATTAAATTGAGCTAAACAAACATTTTATTTGGTTTGCTCCATTTCATATTTGATGCTTGATTGGTTCTCAAAGAAAAGAGAGTTTGATGAATGATTCTTATATTTTTGTAGATTTCTCTTTGCTTTTTAAAGTTTTCTTTCTTTTTTTATTTTGAATGTGCTTTTGGGAATAAAATATGATGACCTTTTAACCTGTTTAAATGTATCTTTACTGGCGAGCTTACCAGCTTCTCTGAGGGACTGTACAGGTTTTTTAGTGACCTGAAAGGACTTTTTATATATCAGATATATTAATTCCCTGCCATATATATTATAAATATTTCCCCAACTTCTTAGTTTCAAAAGATACTGTTATTGGTATCTTGAAAGTACAGACATTTTTAATTTTTCTGGAGTTGAATGCTATATTTTTCAGTTACATTTTCAAAATAGCATATGAGGGCGTTTAAAAATAGGCAAATGTCACTTTCCTCTTCCTTACTCAACCTTAACTTTCTCTAGCTTATTAAATACCTTTTACCTTGATCTTATTTGCTCTCTACCGCACATCTCTCCTTTTTCCAATCTCCAGGTTGTTTCAAGGGCATCACTTTCCTCAGGAAAGAGGATTCTTTTTTAAAAAAATCTTTCAGAGCCAAACACCTAAAACTACCATTGTGTAATTAAGGATATGTGACACCATTGTGTAGTGTACAGCTGAAATGTTTTGATTATTCTGCTGTTCCTTTCCTGAAACCTGTTGTCTGAGACTTAAAACTCCATTCCTTTTTTATTAAAAAGAATTGATACCTCTGTGCATATCAAGATATAGAATAATGGGCCGGGGAGTTAGCTCAGTGGTTCCGGCGCCTGTCTTGCAAGCGCAAGGGCCCAGGTTTGATTCCCCGGTAACCACATAACAATACTGGGTGTGGAGACTCACATCCAGCAGCAACCAGTACCACATACCACAGTGCCGGGCGTGGTGGCTCACGCCTATAATCCCAGCACTTGGGAGGCAGAGGCAGGAGGATTGTGATGTGAGTTTGAGGCTGAGCTCAGGGCCAGCCAGAACCACAAAGCGAGACCCTGTCTCAAAAAACCTTAAAAAAAAAAAAAAAGATATAGAATAATGGTCATATGTAATTACCATGCTACCTTTAAAACAAACACTCTACATATCTATTCCTCAAAATTCTACCTCTATTTTTAACTAGCCCCTCTCATTTTTTCTCCTGTCTTCTCATTCCCAAATTTCTACTTAGCTTAATGCAAAACAGTCAGGAATGTTTTATGTGACTGCACCTTGTCTTTTGCTTATAATTAAACATATTTTTGTAAGAAAACCAAGTTACATCTTAAGAGGAGTTCTGTGTCTACTGCTAATGTTATTCTTTTCATCCCTCAACAATTATAAAAATAGTAATTCAAGTACACCTATGATTATGTTAAAAAATAAAACAGACTATTCCTTATAATAAAAGATTGAGGAAAATGTAGCGCTGAGAGTTGACATATTAGAGTTGTGTGGCCTCAGAGACATCATTTGATCTTTTTGGAATTCTATCTTTCAACTTGATAAGGCTCAACCCAGTGTCACTGAATCTGGGCTGAATCTAAGTATGTATAAACCATGCAGCCTTGTGAAGTTATTGCCTTTCACCAGGTCATTAGTTAATCAGTGATTATCTTGAAAAGCATGCCCTTAACAAGTACATTATTTGAAATATAGAAATAAAATTACCTCACACTGATGTGTATGAATTTTTCTTTGTTGAACGTAAAACTTTCACTATCACTGCATTTCTTTAAACAATCACCAAGTACTTATCCCAGGCCAGACACCAACAATGCTTTGCCTACCTGAGGCTGTTGTTACTTCAACACATGCCTCCCCTTTTCATTTTCCTAATAGGGCCTCTCACTTGTCCAGTTATCTCTGGGACCGCACAGATCAGGGAACAATACCCTTTCCGATCAAGGATGGGGCGAAGGGATCCAAGAATGATTTTACTTCCAATGCAGTGATTGGATAAAGAGAGGTCATGTGATCCAGTTCAGGTTCATAAGCTGGGAGGGCCAGCCTGTCTGATGCTTCTGAAAAAATGAATTATTCCTAAGAGAGAGTCGTAAGCTGCTTCAGTCTGATAATTAGGGACACCCTTGTTGTTTTCAGGAATAGCCTGATCTGATTGAGCATCCGTTAATTCACTCATTCACTTTTTACTCAGTGGATTTTTTTTTAGAATTCACCAAACGCTGTTGTGCTTAGGTCTTGAGTAAAACAGATAAAAGGGTGCCCTCTTGAAGCTTACAAACTTCAGCAGCAACCCTCCCACCACGCAAATGAGCCTCATGTGTTCACCTCTAACTTGATTCCAGAGGGCCCTGTTCCAGCACCAGGCTCACCCTGGGTCAAACCATCAAGTGCACAGTGTGAGTCTGAAGGATCACCATATTCATATTTCAAATCTTTTTCTTTGTTGACTGTTAGCTTTTGCCCAAGCTGCACATTTTCCCTATCTATCCATCTTCCATTCTTAGCAGAGATTTATAGAGTATACTAGATCCATTCAGTGAGATTGTAATTTTACCAAAATTCAAAGCTGCATACTAAATTAATAAAGTCCTACTAGGGAATTGTCAGGAGGCAGCAGTAAATAGAGGTCTTTTATGTAAGAGGCTTTGGAGGAAGGGGAGGTAAAGGTGCGCTCTTGAGGCTGATATTTAGCCTGTGCACAAGACTGATCCTGACTCGGTAGACTCATCACAATAGAATAAGCTCAGAGAACTTGAACCTGAACTTAATTCCCAAAGAAACTCCTGTGCTTACAGAGCAATAGTGCCAAGGAGTCCAGAGACAGGATGTCTATGTTCACATCCTCTCTTCCTTGTGTCCTGAGCAAAATTCTTCACCCAGCTGAGAATCAAACCCCTCATCTGTAAATGTACAGATAATACCGCCTTTGTAAGGTTGATACGGACATTAAACTGTATGGCTCAAACACAGTGATGTAGAATGAATGGTTGTTACAATTTATTTATTGTAATAGCAGTCCTATTATATACTATACATAGGGAGTTCTTATGTTGGAACTGAGAGAATTTGGAGTGAACACATTAATCATTTAATCACACTCTAATACAAATCCTCTTGTGACTGGAATCTACTTTCATTGTTTAACTTCCTTTGCCAGTAGGGAAAACATAAAGAAAGTTTTTCATTATTAGGAGAGAAAACATCCTCCGCCAAACAAAACTGATTACCTATTCATTATGTCCCTCTTGTTATTAAAGGCCAATAAGATTAAAGAGCTAATTACAGTGTCCGAGGTGAAGCAGCTCCATTGTTACCAGCACTGAGTCACCGCCCACTGTGACTTTTGAAGAACCAACGCGATTTCCCCTTTGGTTCACCCAAGTTAGATTTTAATGTCTCTGGCACATTTAATACAGGAATTAGCATTTACAAACTCAAACTAGATGAATGATTTATACACAAGATAGCAACGGGTAAAATTTGGAAACAATACATCGCGCTTCTCTGCCTTTCTTGATGCCTGCCCAGCTGGGTCTGTGTTGCACCCCAACTACCCCAATCAGGCATAATGTCTATGGCCTGTGTTAAATGAATCTGGGGCAGTTAATGAGGTAATTGCAGACTAAGTATATCCTTCGAGAATCAGAGATAAAAAGTTTCCCACCATTCTTTTTCCCTTGTAGCCTTTTTTCCCGTCTTTCTTTTCTTTTTTTAAAGATCTTATTAATTTGCAAACCAGCTAATTACAACTCCTCCGGGCTAAATAACTCTGCAGTTGGTGCAGTAATAGATGAGTGGTTAGGACTGAGAGAGCAGGTCTTGTGTTTTCCTCCGCCTATTACACACATTGTTTTAGGTAATTAACATCCACTTTGCAGTGGCAGCTCTGACGCCTCACTGTCTGCACAGTGTCTTGGCTGACAGCCTCTGAAACAGCCCTGGTGAACTTCTTGCAAAATCATGTGATATTATTATATAATTCTCCTTGATGAAAGCTCACAGTGAATTTACACACAGGGCTATGTATGAGCTTTCCAAGCTAGACATGTGTGCGCATGAGCATGCACACACACACACACACACACACACACACACACACACACACACAGTGCCCTTTTGAAGGAGAGTGTTTCCTTCTAGTGAGGCCGGCATGAGGTGGAAGAAAAGGAAAGAACTAGGTTTGGATTCTGACGTTGCTGCCACCAGATAAGATCAGAGAAAAATGATCTCCTGGGTCTTTTGTGAGTATCTATCCTTATCTGGCTGGTGGACCGGACTTCACCTTCTACCAAATTAACATTCTCTTCTCTTGAATTAATAAAAATTAACAGAGATGCTTCAAAAGAACCCTCATTTGGGAGGAGGTCCTTTATTCTTGCCTCTAGGCACCATTTTGAATCAAAATCTAGAACTTTGGGCTGTAGTTACATGGCTCAAATGAATAACTTTCTGAGGCCTTTGTATCATTTTAAATGATAAGTGTTAACTGCACTCTCTCCTTGCTATTCTGTTGCTGTGTCTCCATTATGTCTGCTATTTTAGCTGGTTTCTCCAGCTTTTCCTACTCAATGGCATGCCGGCTGTTTGCTTTTAGGGCTTTCTTCCAAATCAATCAACAGTCAAGGTTTGATTGAAGGTGTTCCTAAAACATTTTCTTTTTTTTTTTTGCTTTTAGAAATGGCTGAACCCCAAAAGAAATTACAGGGGATTTCTCAATGTGCTATCATCACCTACTCACAGTTTTTTGTTTGTTAAAACAGATACCACAGCAACAACAACCACAAGATATATGGCCAGCATTGTGTAACTGGAAGCAGCCTGGCGCTCAATATTTTTTGCATGTGTGACATCTAGAAGCCTTTGTCAATTGACAGTTTAGTATGTCTCTTTCCTCTAAAGTTAGAGAAAGTTGGCGGGCTAATGAGTGCTAAGTGGCACTGGATGGTTCTCTCGTTTTTCTTCTTTATTTGTTTATATTTTATGGAGCATTAATTGTTAAATCTTCCTTCTCCCAAGCTCAAGTCTTCTTAAAAATAAATCATACCAGCCCAGGATGGAGTTATGTTGCTCCGTAGAGCCTTCTGACTCCTATAGAGGGTATATTTAAGTGACTAAGTGTAGGGAGTAGACAAGAGCAGCCTTTCTGGAAAGACCAAAGGACCTCAGGCTGGAAACACAACAGATCAAAGGACTGACAGGTCTGAACAGGGGCCAGTCGAAAAGAGGCGAAAGAGGAGGAGGGTTTGGTGGGAGGGGGCCCTGCCTCTAAAATGATACACATTGAATATGCACTCACCTGGCACAGTCTCATCATTGTCTCACTTAATCCCAACAATATGAGTCCTAGGAAGGGAATTTGAATAACTTTCTAGGAGACTTGGATCCGGAGCATATTTAGTGAGTTTCACAAAGTCATAGAGCTCCTAAGTATTTGAACTCTGCCCAAGTGCTTTCACCACACTCCTCGTGTGACTTTTCCCTTCCTTTCTAACCTTACCTTCTTAGGTTAGCTGGGGGTGGGAAGCCATTTTTGAGAGATGAACTCTGGTAACTTAGCAAAGGGAGCCGGCTGTGCTTTACTGTTCTGGATTCTTCAAGGCGGGGCTGTTTATTCTCTACAAGACTAAGTCACAGCAGAGTTCAGGTCTCTCTCTTAAAGCAGATCTTTAAGCCTTCCAATGTACCAAAGGTGTCCAATTAGCAACTCATGAGCCCAAACCTGACAGACTAGAGATGTGATTTGTTTGGCTCTTTTATGTTGAGGCGCACAATACATTTTAAAAATTAGGTTCATTGTCAACTTTGAAAACTCAGGCTTTGTGTGTGTATTGTCTTCTGTCCATGATAGAGCAGTTTGTCTCATTTTAAACCACCTGCTAGAGAAAAACTGGACTTAAAAAATATGTCTGTTGGATGACATTGAGTGGTTATGACTTAGTCCTTTTATGTGGCTACAACAAAATACCACCCACCAGGTATTTTATAACTAACAAAAACTTATCTTCTCATGGTTTTGAAGTCAAGATCAAGGCTACAACAAGTTGGTGATGTAATAAAGGTTTTTTTCTCTTTCTTTTTTTTTTTTTCCTTTCTCCTACCCTAGCTTCTCTTTTCTTCTCTTGCAATACTGAGAATTAAACTCAGGGCCCTCACACTGAGCTATCTCCCCATTCCTTTTTAAATTTAGTTAATTTTTTAAATTTTTAGACAAGGTCTCACTAAGTGGCTAAGCTGTCTTGGTGTGCTCAGCCTTTCAAGGTGCTGGGATTATGGCCATGCACCATTGTACCTGGCTGAGGGCCTATTTCTTATAAAGTGTACCCTCTGAGTGTATTCATATGGCACAAGGGATGGACCATCCAAAGGCCCACCAAAGCTATGGCTTCACATGGTAAAAGAACAATGATGAGGGACCTAGTAAGCCCTTTCATATGGATCTTAACCCATTCATGAAGTCACTTCCAAAAGATCCCATCTCTTAATGGCAGCATCATAGAAGTTAATTTTATCATATAATTGAGAAGGGGCATTCAGACTACACTAAGCTATTGAAAAGGCCAGACATTGATAGACCAGAGTCTCCAAAGTAAAATGCTTTAAATGAATGTGGTATGCTCAAGTCACTAGCCTGGTCCTGGAGTGAGAAGCAGAGGACAAGGTGGGGACTTGTGGACAGAGAGACAGAGCAGAACTTTGGGGAGCTTCATGAGCTGGAGTCAAAATGAGCATTTAGGTTGACTGGCAGGCAGGACCTCAGGAGCCAAAGGAGATGCAGATGTGAGCCTGACACTGGCATGGTGACTTTCCTTTCCAGGTGTTGCAGAGTTGGAAGTAATGAAATCTGAGAGACTTAGAAACTGAACACAGGTTCTGTGAGTCTTGTGGATATGAGCAATTGTAAAATGGAAATAAAGACCAGCTAAAGAAAAGGGTCCTGATGAACACTCAAGACTTGTGGTTGGGTCCTCTGAAAAGTGAAGCTCAGTAGGAGGAGGAACACAAAGAAACAAACAACACAAAACCCTTCTTATGGCTCTTGAAGCCTGGCCTCGTAAAACTTTAGTTCTTCAGTAGAAAAATGCGGTTTTCCCTGAGTCTGAGTACCTCCCAGAAGCACCAAGGAGCCTCTTTGGGGAAAAGATAACATTGCCCACAGTATTTTATCTGTGCCCCATCAGCCTCTGTGCTTTCAACACACAAGTGGGGTTATTAGGAGCAAAAGATGACAAAGGAGTAGACTGAGGATTAGGGAGCCAGGGACCATAGATGTTAAGCCAAGGTGGTCTTGTTCAACTTTCTCTTAGGGTAGAAGCTTACACTGCAGAATCTGTATAACTAGAGCACGCATCAGAGCCTTGTCTCCTCTTTAAAGACCAAGTGAGAACCAGCTCATGGTCATGAATAGGCTAGGTACTCTGGAAATCTTATTACGTTGAGTTGTACCGCACAGCCAAGGGCTTGAGTTGCTGGTGCCTAGTAAGACACTCACAGTGTGTGGGTGGACCTGGCTCACACCCACATCCCAGAGCTGACTCTGTGAGAGCCTTTGGTGACCTCACCAAGGCAGCCTAATATCAGCCATCGTGAGTGTATCCAAATCATGGAAACTGGCAACACTGTAACTCACAGAAGGTATATGATTTTCCCCTGTTAATTTTTAAACATTTGCCAGCCATTTTAGCTTAAGATTCTTTTGAAAGCAGAGACAGTGGGGATTTTAAGTTACACACACACACACACGCTCATGGAATTTCACTCTCCATAATGGGTCAAATCTCTTTTGTGAGCTTCTACCTTGCAGATATCGGGGGGGGGGGGCGGTTTAAGAGGAGAAGAAGTGAAAGAGATGAGAAATACACTTAGTTTAATCCAGTGAACCAATCAGATCCATTAATTTAGATATTGTGGGCTCTTTGGGGCAAAATGCTCAGATAGATTTTTTCTCTCTTTGTGTAACAGGTTTAAGTTCCTGGGGAAGTGGACAAAGGTGCAGAGTGGAGAGCAGGTAGCTTCCTGGGACGTGCTCTCAGATTTACTGTGTCGGGGAAGAAAGGAAGCAGGACCGAAAAAAAACAGAGACAGAGACTGACCAGGAAAAGTCGTAACAAAGCCCATAGTTTACCTCAGAAGCCCTCAGACCCAGTGTGTCATGTGTCCTGCACAGAGTTTCAGCTGTTGAAATTAATGAACAACATCTAGCATCTTTCCATAAAAAACAAGATTTGTTGTTTCTATGAAAGAATTAGAAGACGTGACAATGACGAAGTGAAACTAAATGATCTTTAAATGATATATGGAACTTCAGTTGTTGCAAGCCATAACTGAACTATTTCATAATGATTAACAAACAAGGGCTTCGGGCTAGGCATGGTGGCATTTACCTGTCATTCCAGCATTTGGGAGGCTGAGGCAGGAGGGTCACTGTGAATTTGAGGCCAGCCTGGGCTAAGTAGTGAGTTGAAGGCCAGCTTGGATATCTAGGGAGACTTTGTCTGAAAGAAGGAGGAGGAAGAAGAGAAAAAGTGGAGAATGAAAAGGAGAGGGAGAAGAAGAGAAAGCAAATGGAGGAGGAAGAGGAGGAGGAGGAGAAACCAGAATTTACAATAAAATGGCTCCAAATGAAATTCCAGATCTGCAGTTCAGTAGCTGTAGGACCTCCGAGATTTGAATTCCATGCCTATAAAGTGAGGATTGAAAACACCTAGTTCACAGGGTTAATATGAATGTTAAATAAGATCATATTTTAGAAGTGCTCACCACAAAATAAGTGCATAATCAAGAGTATCTATTTATGCTTCTCTGAGTTGAATTGTCTCTGAATCGTCTCTGGATTTTTATTTACTCTTGGAAAATATACATTTAAAAAAATACTACATGGCTGCTATCTGAGGTGTGAACTTTCATTTTAGGGAAAATCTTATTCTCTAGATGTGACTCACTTAGATAAATTAAGTTAATTTTCTTAATATGTCATCAACCAACTATGTGAACAAGATAAAGACTCTAAGAAGAAAGAATAGGTATCACCTAAGAAGGGGAGATTCAACCAACCCCCAGAGAGCTATCACTCGCTCAAGACATATATTTATTCTCATAGGATTGGAGAGTCCTTTCTACTGTGGTCAAACCCAAAGACTTTGCTGCCAAGCGACAGTGCAGCTCAAGAAGCCCAGCCAGGGACAGGCGCCATTCGGACCAGCAACTCGACACAGCTGTCTTTCTGGTGAACACCTGGAAATCTACCCATCCTCTTCTGGTCTGGTGCCACAGCTGTCTTTCTGGTGAACACCTGGAAATCTACCCATCCTCTTCCGGTCTGGTGCCTTCACCTCTAAAGAACACCTTGAGTTGCTCTTCTGTACACAGCATTCACAGATCCACACAGCCCATTAAGAATCTCCATAATTCACTGTGATTCTCAAAGAGCAAACATGGTCACACCAGAACGGGGGTGGTGGTTGGAGGCAGTTTGGGACCTTCCTTCCCAGTAGCCTATTTGAGGTACAACTTGCTTGAAAGCTGACTGGAGTGGTCTTTTGGTGGGTAATTTGCCCCAGTTGGGAACTTGGTCATAAAGTGTTATCTGAGTCATCTTTTTACTTCTGTCCATTCATTCAGAAGAAAATTTTGAGTACTCAATAGGAACCAAGAACCATTCACGATGAATAGGCAGAAGGACCTTAGGGTAAAAAGTAGGTCACAGTTTGGTGGGAGAAATGGGGACACAGATAAATGATGAAAGTCTAATACACTTACTGAAATGTCACTGCGTGCAAGTCAGGCCTAGAGTCAGGAGGGAGGTGGGGCTGGCATTACCAGAGGAAGTTAGTAGGAACTGAATCCTCAGCTGGCCCTAACCGGAATCCTAACCCTCTATGGATGGGGAGGAACTCACTGAGTCAAAAAGGAAACCATGGACTGAGGCAGGGTGGAGAGAAAGCTCAGGACAGACACAGAGCTTCTGGGAGATGAGGAGGAGATTTGCTGGACTTGAACAGAGAAACAAGTGATAGAAACAATATGAATCAGTTTGGGAAACGGATCTACCCTGAAGGCTGAGAGGGGTTGGTGATGCTCTTAATAGAGAGAGCTGCAGTTGGCTTACCCCTGAGAAATACCACTGTCAACATCCTGTCATTTCTGATTATGTCAAGATTATACCAAGGCAATCTTCTGGAGACAGGCAAACCCGTGGGAAAAGAAGAAATTTGGGAAATAAAAGCAGTATTTCTCAAATAGGTGTGGCCAAATTTTTGTGGTTCAATCGTGGGCAGACACAAGTGTACATTATTCTAAAGAGCAGCAACTCTAGCAGATCATTCCATAGAGTGACAAATAGATTTTATTTTTTAGAGCAGTTTTGGGTTGACAGCAATTCTGTGAGGCAAGTACAAGATTTCCCATATATCCATGCCCTACAGGTGGATAGCAGTCCTCACCCCTCCCCTGTCACCCACATCCCCTCCTGAGTAGTTTATTCCTCACAACTGATAAAGCAGTAGCAATGAAACAATATCACACAGAGACTGTAGTTTACTTAGTGATCACTCTTTAGATTGTCTATTGCATGTGGTTAGACCAAAACACAGCATGTGTCCATCATTACAGCATCATGCACAGTATTTTCCTCTGTCCTACAAGTTTTCTGTCCTCTGCCATTCATTCTTGTCTTCTCCTGAGCCTCTGGCAATAAATGATCATTCTTATTGTTTCCATGGTTTTGATTCGTCCAAAATATCAACTAATTAGAATCATATACTGTATAATCTTCCCATATTGGTCTCTTTCGCTTAGTAATATGCATCTGAAGTTCTTCTATCCCTTTTTGTGGCTTTTCAGGGCTGAATAATACTCAGTTGCCTGGATGTACCATCGTCTGCTTATCCACTCACTTCCTGAGCAGCATTTTAGTTGCTTCCAAGTTTGCTAATCATGAATAAAGCTGCTACTCACTTCCTTGTACAAGTTTTTGTCTGTATATAAATTTTCAGTTCTTTGGGTAGATAACAAAGAGCATAACAGCTCTTTAGCAAATGCACACTTGGTTTTGTATTTTACTTGACAACGTGAATTTGTGTTTAAATAGTATGCGTGTATCACACCAACACTATGCATATATGTTATTTATAAACTCATTTCAAAAATGGTGGCATTTAATTGGAGAATACTTAGAAATGTGTTTAATAAATCTTCCTCTTCCAAGCTTAACCCCATCCCAGACATTTAAAACTGACCACACCAACTGACCAACCCACTTTACGCACACATGAGAAAAGGCCAAACAAAGTATGTGGCACACATTGGATCTTCTTACCATTTTCTGTTAACGTTATGGCCCTCAGACTCCGGTAGACATTCTGTTTACCTGAATGTTTTGGTGACACACAGACCACTAGGACCCATATGTAGAGTTACTCATACATCAGGTCTAGCAATTTGCATATCTAGTGAGCTCTGAGATGTTGTTAATGGGATTATTCAAGGAAGGCACATCTGGCAAACTACTGCCCTTAAGATGAATAATAGCCTAGAGTTTGATTGGCGTTCATGGGATTTTTCTCCATTAACAAATTCTAAGAGGCAGCATATAAGTTGTCAAAACATTCAAGGAAATATTCTAAATGTTGCTGTGAACTTTGTGGCAAAATCTGCTGAGGTATGGTCTGTGGTGGTCTCTGTTGAGTGCTTGGGGCTGATGGTTCCTTCTCCATTTCTTTTGGCTCCTTGGTTCCATGCCTTTCCTGGTTTGGACTGGGTGGTCACCAATACCTTCTAGCTTATCAGAGCTGATTGGTGTTGAGGGCTAGGTGATGGATCCAACGCAGTTCATATGACTGAAGTCGTCTGCAGGGCCCAACTTTGGGACCCATACAGGCTGACACGTGCTTCTTGAGGTCAAAGTGCAAGAAAGGACACAGAGGCAGGGCTAGGGCCTGGACATGTGCGCCAGCTCCCCGCACTCTTGTCCCTCGCTGGATCCAGCAGTCCTCCTTCTCTGTCCTTAGTAAACATAGGAAAGAGGCCTCACACCTCAGGGTGTTGCAGAAGGTGGAGCTGGGCTGACTTCAGCAAATAAACAGCTGAAAAAAACAAAAACAAAAACAAAACAAAACAAAAAAAACCCCTAGGACTCTCTTTGCAGTGCCCCCTGGATACAGCCTCAGGGGCCAGGGTTCATCACTTGTATTGTGCTTCTGAAGACATTCGCTTGAGGAGGGCCACTCACACCTTTCACATTGTTGCGTGAGAAACAGGCGTGAAAACCTTTCACGCTGCCTGCAACTTCCTCTTAAGAGGAAAATCAGGCAGTTTTTTGTAAACCTGCATGTAAGCAGGTTTACAAATGATGCTTGCAGGAGAAACTTGGACACCAGAGGGCGCTGCGGCACCAGCTCATTCCGGGGCTTCTGTAGTTAAAAGTTCTGGCCAGACTGAGCCTTGTTTGGGCTAAAGAGTCCCTGACAAGCTCACCTGACTGGGGGCAGGAGTCGGGCAAGTAATGAAAGTTCCTGAGAGTCACTGCTGATAGTTCAGCAGCCCTTCAGGAGGAAAGGAAATAAACAGATTCAGTGCACCACTCAACGTGCACATAGATTTCAGATCCGATCTAATTTCACACGAGCTCAAACGTTTAAAGAAACAACAGTGTATCTTGAATACAAGGAAATGAGGTCATAATCGCTGGGTATCGCCCGCCGGAGGTCTTCGCCCAGGTCTGATTGCGGGCCATCTCCAAAGCTGGGACTCAGGTACCAATCAGGACAATTCTGGGAGCCCAGGAAATAACCCCAGACATAGTTTGCCTTGATTTTGGGTTAGGTATCTTCAAAGAAGCCTGGCCTTCCTGCCCGAAGTGAAGCTTGAATGATAATTGTTATTATTTACACTTTTCCCTTCCATATCCCCAGATTTCACAACCACAGTTCAACCTCATGAAGACCAAAAAGTATATATTTTAAATTGCATCCATCGTGAACACATACAGGCCTTGATTTTTTGCTTCTTGTATCACTCCCTGAACAATACAGTTTTGCAAGTATTTACATAGCACTTATCTTGGGAGCACTTATATTGGGAGTTACACATCGTCTGGAGGTGACTTAGGGCACATGGGGACATGTGCAAGGTTATATACAGTCACTACATGATTTTATGCAGGGACTTCAGGACCCGTGGGTGTTGGTTCAGGTCCCAGAGGGGACTCTGAATCAGAGCCTCAGGGAATTGGCACCAAAGGGAAGCTCTTCTGAGGCTGGGGCCAGGAACTGTGCCACATGAGCTCTGTAATGGCTCGATTTCACCAAACCCTCAAAAATAACGATTTTGCAAAGCAAAATCAGGCTCAGAAGAGCTCATGGAACAGACCCCACTGGTGACGCAGGATGGGAACTCAGCTCTCTGAGGCGGCCTGGACACCAGTGGTACTCACACAGCCTTGGCCCTCACCTCCAGTCCTTCCCTTCTCCTTCCTCACTGGGTGCCAGTGGCAGGTGAGTAGGTGCAGGCCTCATTTACCCACATGTAATACATCTGTGTAGAAACAAAGTTGGGGGGGATTATCTAATTTCATATATATATATATATATATGTGTGTGTGTGTGTGTGTGTGTGTGTGTGTGTGTGTGTGACAGAGTCTCACTTTTGTAGTTCAGGCTGACCCTGAGCTCAGCCTTGAACTCATAGAAATCCTCCTGCCTCTGCCTCCTAAATGCTGGGATTACAGGTGTGAGTGACCACACCTGGCACTGTGGCATGTAGTTCTGATTCCTTGTGGACATGAGTATCTATGCCTGGCATTGTATATGGTTACCAGGGATTGAACCCTAGCCCTTGCACTTGCAAGGCAGGTGCCAGAACAACTGAGCTAAATCCTCGGCCCTAATTTCAGATTTTCTGCAACATCTGTGGCCCAGCAGTGCATGAACGGCAGGTCAAACAATGCATTTTATTTTGGGTCTGCAGATTGCAAAACCTAAACACATTTTAGACAGAACTGAGATGCTAGAAACAGAAGCACAATCTGCCGATGATAAATGGGAAGGCTATGGAGAGCCTTCCTGCGTGGTAGACAAGAGATAGTTATATGTGATCTAGAACTCTAGATCCAAACTAAGTCATCTGTCTCTGTTTCTCTGTCTCTGTCTCTCTCTGCCCCCCTCCTCCTTTTATTAGGGGAAGGTGAAGTGATTAAACTGAAAACACTTGAAGACTGAGCTAAAAGTAGATTCAGAGCTGCACTCCCAGCCTGCAATCAGCAGTCCTGCCTGTCTGAGCCTCTGTTTCTTCATCTCTGAACCAGGAGAATGACAGCCGCAGCTCTGACAGTAGCCAGCAATGACAGCTGCACAGATAATCCATGCCCTGAGTCAAGCGTCTTCGGCTGCACTGCGCCTCTCAGCACGTCCTCTTCCCAACAGACCACACGGGGCAGCAACTCCTTTCTCTTCGCACGCTGGCTAAGGAAGGGGAGGCTGGGGGGTGGGGGTGTTGAACAACTTCCCCAGGATGTACTGCTGCTGCTCGGATGAGGTAAAGAAAGCTGAAATCCAGACTTGGCAGGCCTGGGGGTTCAGGATCCTAACGTGCTATGGGTCCGTCAGAAAAGCCGTGAGTACCCCCGAAATCTGAGGGGGACAGTGAGAAGGTACAGTTTGCACAGAGAGAAGGGGAGCACGGACAATTAAAATGATGTTAGATCTCCACAATAGTCTAATAACAGAGGATGGATTTTTTTCCCAAAAGGAAGAAGAAGAGAAGGAAAGGAGGTTTCCTGGTGTTCTTTCTCTTTGGGCACAATTTTATATTTCTCAAGACACTTTATACGCAGTCTCCTTAATTTTGGTGCTAATTCCATGAGATGCACAGAGTAGATTCTGTTATTCTTATTGAACTGAAGATAATATGGGTCCTTCAGGTCCATAGCTGCTCACTTCCCCATGACTGACAAAGGTGTAGGTAAGTTTTCTTAAGAATTTAGAGAAATGTGTCATGGGCGAGTACTTGGCAACATGACTGGCACATTGCAGAGGATCAGTATGAGCTTCCTGGATCTGACCAAGTGACAGAGGACATTCCAGAGCCCAATCCTCCATGTGTGAGTTCTGCCCCGAGAGGCCTGAGGACTGGTTTCAGCGACACTACAGAGAATGACTGCTGAGCTCTGGGACTGCATTGTGAGCGTTGTCAGAGGCAGGAGAGGCAGACCTGTGACAGGCTGGAAATGACCCTCTGGGTCCCTTCAGAGACTGAGAACCGGAAATGATGTGTGGATGGAGCCCAATTTGCAGGGCTTCATCTACACCCAGGATGGGGTGCTGGATCACAAGGCCACCTACCCTCTTACGGGCAGTTACCCATAAATGAGTTTGCTTTAATTCAGTTAACTCACTTCATACATCCTCATGAAAACGGGTTTAATTTGCTGAATGTAGCTTTTTCTAATATATGTGTGCATTTCCATTTGGGTTTTTCAAATAAATACATGGTGCATTAAAGAAAACGAAATTCTGGAAAATCAATTGATCCAGTCAAACACCTTCAATATCTAAAGGAGAAAACAGGACTGAAGCAGAAAACCTGTCCAGATGTGTAGTAATGCGGGAAGACTCCAGTGCAATCAGCTCGCTTAGATGCTAGGTCTCTTGGTCTTTCCATGTTTCCTTTCTAACCTTAAGATCTACAACATTAGCAACTTGGAGTTGTGTGGGATAAAGGTGTCACAAAGTAGGACATTCATCCCCAAAGATTTCCTAATAGGCACCCTTCAGGGTAGGTGCCTGAGATATGGCCTTCTCCTTTGAGCTGATCAGTATCTGCATATCAGAGGTGCTTCACTTAGGTAATTTTGGCTGTTAAGTAAAAAGGAAGAGTAAGCTATTTTAATTGAAATCTTTATTGGTACATTACAAATGCACATCATAATTGCACACAACAATGAGAATTTGTACCAGTATACGACACAGCTCAATTCTCATGTTTTGCCATACCCCTACCCACCCTACCAGCCCCGCCCCCTATATACATAAGCTTCTTTTCCTTTCTTTTTTGTTATAATCTCATTATTTTCCCCCTTCACCCCATTTCACTTTGAGTATTTTCTATTTCACAATATATAACATACATTCTAGAACTCATTTACATCTCCATTTTCTCATACCAGAGAAAAGATACGATATTTACACATCTATGACCTATTTATTTCATTTATGATCATGTCCTCAAGGTACAATCCATTTAAGTATAAATGATTCAATCTCATCATTTTTTGTGGCAGAGTAATACTCCATTCTGAATAAGCTATTTTATGTACTTGTAAGCTGGATGCTTTGTAAATTTAGAAAAATGTGCATTTCCCCTGCACTTAAACAGGAAGTTCATTTTGTTATTCACCATGGGCTTATTTTCTGGTCTTAACGCTGGACACCCTTTGCCCGATATGGGTTTTGTTCCATGCACGGAGTTCGGGATCTACTGAGTCACTTAGCCCTCACACCCTTACACCTGAGCCTTCCGGCAGCTCCATGAGAGGCGTGCACAGGACCTGGGCTCCAGAATGGCTTCCTCCTGCGGGCTTCTCATCACAGAGCAGCAAGCTGCCACCCTGGAGATCTGATACCTGTCGAGCTTGCTGGACACAGCTAAGACATCTACACAGAGCAGTCCCCTTTTGAAGGCAGGTGGGCGGGCCACGTTCCCACTGCTCAACTTCCCAAGCTACCTTGCAAAGGTTTTTTTTTTTTTTGTTTGTTTGTTTGGTTTTTTTTTTTTTGTCAATAAAAATCACACAGTGGAGCCCGGAAGTCAGGCCCTTCCATCCGCTCTTTCGAATTGCTATGAACACTACCCTACTGTGTGTCGGACTCGTTTCTTTTTTAAGCAGGAAGCAGCATGGACTGAACACACCCAGCAGCCGGCACCTGCCCAGGTAATCTTGATCTCCTGAAGGAAGCGCCTGTCTGCCGGACTTGCCTCCACGGGCGCCACCGCTGCGGCCGTCGTCTGATGTTTAACTGCTCATCCTCCTGTCAGGTGGAAGTCAAAACACAGTTCAAGTTTAGTGGACTTAATCTACTTAATAATAAAAATAATAATGGTCCAATTAATAGCAATCGTGTGTGCTTTTATGGGTGCTTTCATCTGAGAATCAAAGTGGTTTGGAAGAGGAGCCATCATTAGGCTGATTTTACAGATGGGGAGCATCGACATAAAGAGGTTAAATGACTTGCCCAAGGTCAGAGCCTGAGTCAGCGCTGGCACGGGGCAAAGACCTGGCTCAGTCCAGGCATCAGCTCGCCTCCCCTCCCTTCTCGGGGCCTGGCATTTCTGTAGCATCTTTCATCTGAGAATCTTAAATTAATCTCCCAACAATTATCACCATTCATCAGTGGCCAACAAAAAAATATTCTGACCTAGCTCGCCAGTCGGTGGAGTTCTCTGTTCTGGTTCCCTCTCCCTGGAAACAGGAGATGCGGGTGTGGGGCTCTGGGGGGCAGGCAAGGGGTTCTAAGTGCCACCACTCACTCAGAGCGAGTGCCCCCAAACAAGAGCCTGAGGATGAAAAACCAATTTAATTTGAAATGAAAAACCAATTTAAAAACCTGTCTGCTCATTCATTCCAAATGAAACAAATCCAGACATTGGAGAAGAGAATATAGATTTTAGAGTTGGACACACCTGGCTGTGAACCTGCTTTCTCACCTATTTGCTGTGTGCCCTAGACAGACTATGCAGCCTCTCTGAGCCTCATGTTTTCCTCTGTAGGGGCCGTTGTCCCCAAAAAAGTCAGCTAGATGTGCTTTCCCTGTCTGTCTTTCTCTAACTGAAAAGGCTATAAAATTATATTCTATACATACAACCCTTCACATGTGGTGCATTGCTGGGTATATCATGTATGTGTACATCTGAGATTCAAAGTATTCATCTAAAACCAGACATATCAAACATTTTAAAAATCTGTTTTCAGTGCCTACGATTTGGCTCAGTGGTTCCGGCACCTGTATTGCAAGCTCAAGGACCTGGGTTTGATCCCCGGTAACCACATACCATACTGGGTGTGGAGACTCACGCCCAGCAGCAATCAGTACCACATACCACAGTGCCGGGCATGGTGGCTCATGTCTGTAATCCCAGCACTTGGGATGCAGAGGCAGGAGTATTCCTGTGATGTGAGTTTGAGGCTGAGCTCAGGGACAGCCTGAACTACAAAGCAAGATCCTGTCTCAAAAAAAAAAAAATCTGTTTTCAAAGATAATTTTAGCTCCACTTAGTTTTTTGCCTCCCATTCTGGCTGGGCCTGTCACATGCTTCCACCCCAGTAACCCTCTGTAATCATTGGTGAAAGGCAATAAAAATATCTCACTAAGCTACTGCTCGTGGATACTTTTAAACCACCAGCGGGAGCAGGTTTTGCTACGAAGACCCAACAAAAGTAAAAACTAAACTGAATAAATAAATAAAGTTCTTGCTTATAAGAAGGGAAAAATAAGCAGGTGAAAGCTGAAGGCTCTAGAGCGCAGCTCTCCCTCTGCAGACTCCGAAGTCGGCCTGGAGTCGGGACAGACTTGCCCAAGTCCACACGGCTGATGCATGGCCAGCTCTGAGCTGCTGACCCTTTTGTGTTGTGTCAGAGGCATGAGGCAGGCTGCTCCACTAGAGCAGGCAGTTTTCACAGGGCAGATAGTGAAGAGTGTGTCCTCCTGTGTCTGTCACGGTCCCTGCAGAGGCAGCTGGCATGTAGACCTGCCCCCTTGGGCATCCATAAGAATCCAAGTGATAGATAAAGCAAGGAAATGCAGAGAGTTCAGGACCTGGGGAAGCTGCCCCCCTCAATCCTACAGTGCTGTCCTCAGGCCCGATGGGGAACAGAACCTCATGAGAGGACCTGTGACCTTCAGCGCGGTGGAGCAGGGGCCTGTGCATAAACACACGACATCACATTGTCCCTCCCTTAGGTCTCCAGCTAGGAGATGTTTTCCCTGTCAGCCTGCTGGATCCCTAACCCTGCTACCTGGAGGAATGAATAGGCCCAGTGCTAGAACTGCTTCCCTCTCAGAAACAGAGGGTTCTCTCTATGGCCTCCCCACGATGAATGCACTCGATCTGGTCTGATTTTGGAAGCTAAGCAGAGTCGGGCCTGGTTAGCACCTGGATGGAAGAAACAGAGGGTTCTCACCTGGAGGTCAGACCTTCTCTTTGCTGAGAGTCCTTCAAGAATCATGTTAAGGACAGTAGACCATCCTTCTCAACTGGCTAGGAGAGATCAAGCCCAACCTCCAGAAGAAGAAGCTGAGGTCCAAGGAGTCTGAGCAACTGGCACAAACTCAACAAGTCACATCACCCGAGAGAAGAGATGGGCCATTCACTGCTTGTCTTAGACTCCAGTTAGAGTCTTCATTCACTCATCAATCCATACACTCACTCAATCAGTGCAAAGGGCTCACTCCGCTGTCTCATTTGATCCTCAGAAGAACTCTCACAGGGAGAGGTCATTATTATCATCTCCATTTACAAATAGGAAACCCCCAGCTTAGAGAGATGAACTAACTTGTTCTAATTCACAGGGCTGTGAAGGGAGGTTCTGAGTCTTTCTGACCTAGGTACTTTATCTCTGTGCTGGATTGGAGAACTTAACTTGGCAGCCACAATAGCACAGGTGCAGCCCAAAGTCCCATTTTGTCTTGCTTTTACTTTACCAGCATTGAAAAGGTGACAGATTTCACTGTTGAAAATTAAAAAAGGAAAATTTTGAGTCATTTGTAGGAAAAATGGCTGTATTTGGAGACTATAATGTCAAGTGAAACAAATCAGACCCAAATTTAAGAAATTTTAAAATCTAAATAAAAGATAAATAGTAGGACACAGAGAGATACACCTTTTGCAAATGAGTCTCTTCATGCAATTCATGACAACCCTGCTGAAGGCAGATGAAATGCTTTAAATAATATTGCCTTTTATCTTCACTTTGTGGGCCTAGGGAATAAAACCCAGTTGCCAAACACAAATTAATGTGTAATTATTTTCCTTGCCTGAATCATGTGTCAGAGCATGCTGAGCAAATAACACCACACCTTGGACTTTAATTGTGGTAATCAGAGCCCTGAGCCACAGGAAAATTTTTTCTACTGCCTCCCTCAGCACTGACTTTCAAGTTGAAGCCACTGAGCCCCCTACCCCGCCATCTTCTCTTCTTTATAAGGGAGAGAAATACATGCTGGGGAGAAGGGGTCCTAAAGTAGCTGCAACCAATTACAGACCTACCTACTCCCCGGAATATCAGCACAGCTACCTTAGGGAAGTGACGTCACATGCTAATAGCTGTTCTGTTTCCTGATTCACGTGGTGACTAATTCTTTGCTTAGGAAACGTAAGGCAGCCGATCTTTGGATTAATACTGTGGTGAGGTGCATGTTATGTTATTAACCTGCTAAGATGGTTTTGAAGTTTGAAGGTGATGGCAATAAGAAGGGGAAGAAAGAAGGGAAGGTTTATCGAAGGAAAAACCCCAGGAGGGTCTACAGCTCCCTCACATTCTCTAAGCCTGTACTATTTTGAGCAGTGCTTTCTGCCATGACAGACATCAGGTGACACTCTCTGGTAAGCTGTGGTAGTTTATGTGCCAGAAACCACCTCTTTGCTTATAGGAGAACTGCCTCCCACTGGTACTCGGAGATGGTAGACACATTTATCGGAAGCCAAGTGCTGACAAGGTTCTGCTTTTGCTGTTGTTCCCGACCTGACATCATCACCAAAGAAGAGCAGCTTCCATTCTTTCTGAGAGTCTCTGGGTCCCTCGGACCAGGGAGGGTCATGGGGTTAATGACACTGGATTTAATTCAGTGATATATGAATTTAGTGCAGTTCTGAACTTGAAGCAGAAAGAACTCTTGACTCTAGAATCCTTTTATCCTGTCTCTTCTCTAATTCTTTGTGATGATATTTTCAGGTCATGGAATTGACTATTAATACAACTGGCAAGAATGTCTACTCTCTTGGTTTATCTTGAGACTGTGGGTTCATCCTCTTTCTCTTTGTACTCTTCGGGGTAGACACAGCAAAGCTGCCGCACCAATGAGTACACGTGCACATGTGACTGGATGAAGGAAACATTAAGCCAACCTGGACATGCTCTGTTTGGCTATATATGTAAACAGAGACATGAACTGTGCACAAATAAACATGTTAAGAAACTTTCCCCCAAGATGGGTGGCTATAGATAGAGTTAATTTTCTCTCTATTCACTCCTGCAGATACACGCTGTTCACTGATTCAGCAAACATTTTTACCCCAAGAACTGGAGGTAAAATGAAGGAAGGAAGGAAGGAAGGAAGGAAGGAAGGAAGGAAGGGAGAGGAGGAAGGGGGAGGGAAGGCGAAGGGAATGGAGGAGAGGAAGGAAAGGAGGAAGGGAGGGAAGGAAAGAAGGAAGGAAGGAGGGAAAAGCCTCAGTCCTTCTCTCAAAGGAAAACCAGAAGGGGCAGAAAAGAGTGGAAAGTTTCAGATCCATGAAGGTGAAGGGCTGTGTAGCTGGACCCAGTAGCACTTAAAAGGAGCTCTTTAAGACACATGGTCTATTGCTAAGTGCTTAATGACTGGTTCTCAGGCCTTGTTTTGGCATATTTTCATGTATGCAGTGAAACAACAGCAATGGCATCGGAACTCCACTTGTTCACCAAGACTGGGAAGAATCTATTAAGCTGCCTAACAGTTTTCAAATATTGAATAACTATTTCTCCCATTCACAACAGTCTTGCCACAGAGAGAAGATACTTAAAGTTCAATATATGTTGTTAATATTTTCTGCACCACCTACTTAAGTCTCCACATTCAGCACAACAATGAACTCAGCTTTGATTTGCAGTATCTGCTCATTGCTATGGTGTAAATACCCAAATGACAGTTGATTCCAAAGCTACTAACACTGTAGCACTGAAAGGTACAGTAACACATCATTACCTAGAATTTCCACCCTACAGATGTGATGGGTGTAAATAATCTTAGGAGCATTAGATAATAGTAAAATGTAATAAAATAATTAGGAAGTGATGAGTTTTGACTGTTTATGATCTTTGTTTTTAATATAATTTACTTAATTATAAGTTTTTATAATTTAATCTTTAATAATTGCTGTATTTAACAACAAGCTTGCAAAATTCCTGGCAATTTAATAATTAACTCTCACAGGCTGGTAAGGGCAGGTTCTGGCACATTCCGGCGCCAAACCCAGAAGGAGAGGTCAGGGAGGGCTTCTCAGAGCAGGCGATTCCCAATGCAAGAGAACAGCAGCCGCACGGTGTAGAGCAGACACTGGGCTTCAAGAGCCAGATCTTGTGGATTCAAATTCCAGCTCCTCAGGGAGTGCAGGAGCTAGTCAGGCAGACACAGGGTTGGAGAGGGGCTGCCAGTAACTGCCTACTGTCCCTTGGACACAGCCTCCATTTGAGTCAAAATGAGGATGGAAGAGTAGGGAGAGGCCTTGAGTGCCGTGTTCTGCAACTATACCTTGATGGCAGAGGCTGGTCCATAAGTTGTGTCTCCATCTATAAAATAAAGCCTGTTCAGTCCTTCACCAGGATGATAATGACTGTGCAGAGGGGTGTCCCTGGAAAAACATTTAGCCCCGAGCCTGGAAAACAGCACAGATGAAAGTTACCATTTTGATCATTCACCTCACTGTATTCCTCACCAGGAGCTCAACTACGACTTGTTACACTGGGCTACCTCGGGCCGGAGCAAAGAAATTCTCCCACCTGTCCTATACAACCATGGCCACACAGCCCTGTGTTTACCTCAGGGGCTGTCTGCCAGGCAGAGTTGGAAAGACAGTTGGGAGGGAATATTAGGCCAGCACAAAGTTACCTGCTGTAGCAGAAATTTGGCCATAGCACATTCCCTGGGTCCAGATCTGTGAGGTGTGCTCACCAAGGCCTCCGATCAAGAGGCTGCCATGTCCTCAGGTTGTCCTGGCGCTAGCTGGGGGCCTCCTGATGCATTGCAGCTCCATCCCAGCTGCCCAGGCTGCCCCTGGGGTAGTTGTTCCTTGCTGGGCTTGGCAGACATGGATTTAGCTTAAGTTCACACAAACCAGGGACAATGGAGAGTTGACACAATTCGCTAGATAACTCAGAGCCACTGAGAGCTGTTGCTATGGAATAGCTCACATCTGGGACATTTGCTTGTTTGTTTGTTCTACGTGAAACAGCTAGTTTGCCTGAGCACAGAAAGCTATTCAGAACTTTGTCATTTATCTCAGGTGAACAGATGCAGTCAAGAGCTTGCTCTAAGTTTTCCAATTAAACACCTAGTGTGTGCCAGGCTCCTTCCTGAAGCTAATCCCACACTGCTACCCCCTAGTGGTGAGAGACATCTTGAGATAACTGTGGCTCACAGGAGAAATTTAGTGTTTAGAAATCATCTGGTTATTATCTCACTGAACCCTTAGGCCACCTGCTCCACGAGGTCAGTCTTATCAGAACTGCTTTCGAGATAAGGAAAATGAGGCACAAAGTAGTTCAGTGGATGATGACAATGATTACACTTTGAAGTGGTTTTATCTCTGTCCAGTTGGGGGCGGCGAATGTGGGATGTTTTCCTAGGTAAGGATTCTGAGCTTATTTAGGTCTTACAGAGAGCAACAGTTCCAGCCCTAGATCCCTCCAAAATTCATGCACTTCATTACAATTGGCCTCAGGCCTGAGCTGAGGAAGTCAGTTGGGTTTTTCTACCTGGAGCTGAGTTCACCGCAGTGCCCATGACCACCACTACTTTCTCACCCATGCCTCGGATGCTGTAATGACCTCACTGGGTGTTCAGATGCTGGCACATGCACAAAGTACGTTATGGATTCCACTTCATCCACTGTTTCTGAGATCCTGGGAGCCAGTTCTCATTTATTTCTAGATTTTCAACCCAGAAAACAGAAGTGAAAACCAAGCCTATCTTTCTCTTTCCCCTCAAAGATTTTCCTCTCCAGGGAGATGCAGCCCTAGGGATGAGTGAGCAATAACTCTGGGTCCATCTGGGGAGGGGTGAGGAGAAAGACACATTCTGCTTGTCATGGTCGATGACCCTTTTCCCACTAGTGGGCAGACAGTGGGCAGCTCCTCACAGGACACCTGCTCTGCTGTTTGTCACCACAGCTGCCACTCAACCTCTGGACCACATGAAGCGCCTTTTCCCCCAGAAGCACCTCATTCTTTTTACATTGCTCTACTTTCCTTCTTTTCCTTTTCTTGGTGGACACAGACTCCCATCAGTCAAAGAGACCCCGGCCCACCCACAAAAACAGGGCAAGAGTGAGTAAGTGGCATCTCCGGGATTCACAGAGACACATAGAACCCCAGGACCCAGGGTCTTCTGCACGCTAAAGCTCCTGGCTGAGAAGCCCAGCATTATTTTCAACCTGTCTCCATGGAATCTGGTAAAAACATGACCAGCAATTCCTGAAAGAGTCTATTTAAAAGGATTCATCTCCAGGGAAAGAAAACTAGAGTTTCAGAAGCCCAGCTCAGTTCTCTGACCCTGGGGCAGGTGGCTTAGGCACCATGGACTCTTACAGCCTCCCTTGTGGAGAGGGGAGTCACAGCAGAGACTGGTTAAATCTTCCAGACAAGAATATTGAGGGAAGGACAGGTTGAATGACGCACTGAGTCCTACAAGAAAGTAGTGTCCTATCCTACAACACAGAATAATCCTCGTTATTGTATCAGAAGTTGTCGTGTTCACAGGATGTTTCAGAGTCACCTGCCATTCAGGTCTCACCTCAGCACGGGGGAGGAGGCTTCCCCCACCAGGTCCTCTCCCTCAGACTCTGTTAGAGGCAGCACTGCGAACGCGTCGGGCCAGGCAGCTTCAGGCATGCTGTTGACCTCAGCCCGCCTTCACTTCCCAGAAACTAACTGCAGACCGCTCAGCTTTCTCTTCTAATGCACTGGCCAATTACTTCATGTTGCTGTTGTCCACAAAACACAGCAAAATATCCTTCACTATTTCTGGTGGTGTTTCTGACTCAGCGTCCTTTACAGCAACAGCATTCAGAGGTTCTTGTGTAACCAACATCTCCACCTTCCTTGTCGTCAGCTTCCTACATTAGCTATAGTTTCACTTGACATCTAATCACCATTTTGGTTTGGAAGTTACTGCCTGGATTGACATTTTGTCAATGTTGTCTGACTGTTTCTTTATGTACAAACTCAGGTCTCTGGCTCAAAACATTCACTTCTTTCTCCTCTTCTCCCATGGCTTAATCTGGCTTTGGTAACTAGAGAGGCCCCAGGGCTTTCCAATATTGTCCCTTTGCCTTTCATAATATTAGAGGTAGGAGGTTTAAGAGAGGGAAGCCTATCTACACAAGAAACACAGAGAAAATTTATTCCAGTGTCAAACATCCTTCATGTGAAATATTTAAGACTAGAACTGTCTCCAACTTTTGATTTTTTCATATTGTGAAATCCTGGCATAATGAGGTATCTCAGGGATGGGACCCAAGTCTAAACCCAAAATTCACCTATGTGTTATTTACACTTTGTTGTCATACCTAGAAGGCCATTTTATACAGTATATTTAATGATTATGAGCATGAAATGAAGTTTCACAGTCTGAAATCTTCTACCTGTGTTGTCATGTCACTGCTTAAAAATTAATGTATTTTGAAGCGTGTTAGATTTTAGATTTTCATTAGGGAAACTCAAGCTTCAAAGGCTTTTGTTAGGATTTCTAGTCCTCATATGGAAATAGCTTTATGGATTTTTGTGACTA
>PVIR01001660.1:0-117800 GCA_004026965.1 Petromus typicus | reverse complement strand
AACAAGAAACATTTGTTAGTCATAGTTTTTTTTTTTTTTTTGAGACAGGGTCTTGCTTTTGTAGTTCAGGCTAGCCTTGAGCTCAGCCTCAAACTCACATCACAGCAATCCTCCTGCCTCTGCCTCCCAACTGCTGGGATTACAGACATGAGCCACCACGCCCCGCACTGTGGTATGTGGTACTGGTTGCTGCTGGACATGAGTCTCCACACCCAGTATTGTTATGTGGTCACCAGGGATCGAACCCGGACCCTTGTGCTTGCAAGACAGGTGCTGGAACCACTGAGCTATATCTCTGGCCCTTGTTAGTCGTACTTATAAAAGCTTCTAGTTCTACAGGAAACTAAATCATTATGTAAGAAATTGTGTCTGGCCAGAGCCTACTCTTCATTTATGGTATTTTCTTCTAGGAACCTCACACGGGAGAAGGAAAAAACAGCTCTGCTCAAGGCTTCAGTAAGCATATTAATTCAAATCGTAAAGGCTTTTTATTGAACCTAACCACATTCTAAAATACTTAACTCTTATTATTACAATATTGAGGATTAATTTCCAATAGATGAATGTATTGGGCAGACATTTAGATCATAACATTCTATGCTTGACCCACACAGAAGCATATCCTTCTCATATACAGCATAAATTTATTCTACCCCTTTCTCTAAAATAGTCTTGGTCCAGTATTGAACTCAAAATCTAAATTGAAAGATGCACCTAAATTTCATCTTAAGATTGAATAAAATTTAAAATATAAGCCTTGAGACAAATTAAACTACACCTGTGAATTTGTAGTATCAAATAAGTTGGATCTTTCAATGTACAATTTTATGACAGGCATAGCTTAGATATTTCCATTTTAAAATGGAAAAGTGAAAAAAGAAATTAAATGTAACTGATCTTCTATCAGTTTAAAACCCAGTAATACAAATATTCAATCTTAAGCCTATAGAATAAACTTGGTTGACAGTAAATCATGCCCTTCCAGCACTCTTGGTGTCAGGTCAGCCCCTCAGACTCAGGCAAACTTTCACCTGTGTGCCGGCTCTCACGGGATGGACTTGTCTTCAGTTCTCCCAAACTAGACATTATATGAGGCTGAGTATCCCAAAGCAGTCTTATTCTCTACCTTCCTTAGGCATTGCCCTCACCGGTGTAGTTAAGTGTTAATATGCATTTTTTTCTATTTAGAAATATATATATATATATATTTAGTATCTATCAGAATTACCAGAAAGACTTAAGCATTGAATAATGAGATCTCATTGCAGGGTTTCTAATTTAATGATTTTTGAATCAGGTTTGAAAATTTGCATCTTCAATGAGTTCCCAAATTAAACTGATATTTCTGGTGAAAGAATGAGAAATTATTGCTTTAATCACACTGCCATAATTTGATGAAATTTAAAATGTATGACTTTTTTCTTTGTGTAAGAGATTATTAGGAATATCATTGTGAGTATACGAAAATGTGTTAATCCGTTTCATGCTACTATAAAAACGTCTTTCTGGAGAAAAAAATTTATTTTTTCCTCCTGATTTTAGAGACTGGAGTCCAAGAGTGTATGAAACTTTTTCTCTGAACCCGTGTTGGGGGTGTTGGATGGCGCAGAGCGGAACTCATGGGGAAACAAACTACTCATGGCACAAGCCAAGTGGAGAGGGGGACAGAGAACACGACCCCTTGGGAGGATGAAGCTTCTTCGATCTTATGAGCTCCTGGCCAGCTTCCCGGGAGTACTGAAGAAAGACAAAATTTGCAGCACTTGGGCTTTTGGAGAGCTCTTATCTGTACCAATAAACAAACATTGATATTGATGTTAAAAAACTGAGGATGTCATCGTATTCCATTCAGAATAGCAGTTTACATTGCAAGCTCACTAATGATTACAGAAAATTTCCTAAAGAGTAATCCAGAAAAGTCAAACACAGATAATGATTTTGTTGTTGTTATTCTTGTTCTTGTTATTTTGGGGAGGACAGCATTTCATTAGGTAGGTTAGGCTGACCTTGAACTCACCATATATCACGGGTTTGCCTTAAACTAATAGAGACTCTCCTGCCTCAGCCTTCCAAGTACTGGGATGGTCATCTGGCTCCAAACTGAAAATATTATATTATAAGGAAATGGTACTTGCTCACATCTCCAAATCTTTTTAAGTTCCTTTTCAAATGAATTCCAAAAGCAGTTGAACCATATTGCTAAGTATAGTCATACATGAACCCACTCCTAGTACTAATCTGTGCACTGGTCCACTTTCCTCTTATTTGGAAAAATCTGAACACCTCTAATTTGAAGGAGATGCTTATTTTGGCTCATATTTCCAGATCTGTCAGCCAATGGACAAATAGTTCTGTATACAACCAATAGTAGAAACTTCATGAGGAAAATGAACACTTGGGAAATCCTGCTTAATTCCTGGTGACTAGGAGACAGAACACAGTGAAAAATGCCAGATACTGAGAGGAAATAGATGAATTATAATTCTCAAAGTTATACGTACATGGCTCATTTAGACATTCTCAGAAAAACACCTCACTAAACTGATGTGTCTCTTAAAGCAACCATGTTGACAGTCAAAATTAATCATTGCTGAATGTATGTAACCATATAGATTTTATCAAATGATTTAGCACAGATAATGTTATAAACTGTATAGATTAAAAGTTCTATTTCTACTTTTGTGCTCACCTGTGCATTTAATAATCTTCAACATCTTATTTTCCCTTAGAAACTTTCTGTTTAAAGACTAGTAATGAAGTTATCAGTGAAAAAATAAACATTTAGAATACATAAAAGAACACACCCTCTGTGAAGATTCTGCTATTCAACATAAATAAAAGTGATTTTATAAATAGCAGTCACAGAACAAAATTCATTACCTTCAAGAAAATTGATTTAGCCAGTGTTTGAAAATGTTTCCCAACTAATCCTTTCAAATCCAGTATTAATAGACATCTGTTTTATTTGTATGAGTATTATTCTTTTAATGCAAATATCTGTCATATTCAAGTATCTTTGGTCTTATTATTGTCAAAACAATTCATTTCTGAATATAGTATTCCGTACCAACCACTTTAAACTAAATAATTTATTATAGGGTTGCGGATGTCCAGTTCACTTTTTCACTCATACAGCGAAGTTGGTTTTTAATTTCTATTGCACTATTTACGATATGCAAGTGAAGTAGTTATGTGGTAAACTGCCTTTAATATATTAATATAGAGAAAAATAAGAGAAAGGAAATTTAATCCAACTTGAGAAAATATTGTGATTGTGATCATATAGGCATCAAAGGTTTCCTTTATACTTTTTTTTTGTGGTTCATGAGACAAATAGATCTCCTTGTTATCTCTTATGATCATGATTTCAAAATGGCAGTCTTTGATTACATTGCAGAAAGAATCTTACCTCAGTGGTATGAGGACATAATTGGACATTTTAAACAAAATACAAGAAGGTCATATTTTGTGTGTGTGTTTGAAGAAACAAGTTATGAGGGAATATAGGATTATAGAAAATTAATCTTTACCAGATAAATCAGAGTGAAATTTTATGAAAGTTAACTTTAAATGGGTTTATCAGGTGATAAAAATAAATGAGACAAGGAGAAGAGCATTTTCTGAGGTTTGTCTTTGGTCCGATTCCTATAAGAACATGTGCTGGAAGGTGGGTCCATACTAGCTCAAGTTTGAGAAGGTGGAGCTTTTGAGGATTTAGTAGAAGATGCTACATTCTCCTTCTGGGGTTAATGTTAGTCTCCCAGAGTAGGATAAGGCTTGCAGCAGTGAATTTTTTTTTTTTTTTTTTTTTTTTTTTTTTTTTTTTTTTTTTTTTTTTTTTTTTTTTTTTTTTTTTTTTTTTTTTTTTTTTTTTTTTTTTAGAAAGGCTGCATTAGGTTAGTGCAAATAATAACTGAAACCTGAGACATGAATATAAAATTTCACATGTGTGCACATATGCACACACATGTAAACAAAACACACTGGTTAAATTACCCCTACAAATATCAATATTGCTAATAATTTTATATGGCATTTTCTGCTTTCATTCCTGTTGTGAGTAATAAATGTATTTTAGAAATCAATGTAATATAAAGAGGAGATATTTCTTACACATTTATTTTTTAATAAAATATATGGAAAGCTTTAAGTAGAAATGTGGTGATTTGATATGCAAATAGGATAATCTCGGAGGAGAATGAAGGAAATAAGCACTCAACTGGTTTCTAATCACTTGAATTTATTTACATTTAGTACTATTCTTTACCTTGGATGATGTGAATTTAAGGTTTCACAATTCAGAACCATGGTTAGTGAGTTATGATGGAGATAGTTTTAAAATGAGCTGGAACAATGGGGCCGGGGAGTTAGCTCAGTCGTTGGGTGCCTGTCTTGCAAGAGCAAGGACCCAAGTTCGATCCTCGGTAACCACATATCATACTGGGTGTGGAGACTCACCTCAGCAGCAACCAGTACCACATACCACAGTGCCGGGCGTGGTGGCTCACGCCTGTAATCCCAGCACTCGAGAGGCAGAGGCAGGGGATTGCTGTGATGTGAGATTGAGGCTGAGCTCAGGGCCAGCCTGAACTACAAAAATGAGACATTATTTATTATTAAAAATAAAATAAAATAAGCTGGAACAAGACAAGTAGGGAAAGATAATATCCACAGTATACTATAAGAATAAGAGCTTCCTTTCTTTTCACATCACATCTGGTGTCCAGAAAAAAGGCGCGGAGCGGGGGGTAATAGAGGAAGACGTCCATGAGAACAACTGCTAAGGAGAACAGAAATTCCACTCTGAATTAACCTGCTCCACACCAACTTAGTTATCACTTCCAAACTAATCACACTTCACAATATCAGAAATATCTTAAGTATTTACATCTACATTTGGAAACACTGTGGACTATTTTCTGTAAACCAAGTTTTGGTGAGAAGCTGGCTGTAAAATTTTTAGTAATTAATCTGAAGGACTTTGGAGTAAGTTGCATCAGCCAGTGTAGCTCTTATTGTTTTTGGATAGATTTCCTTAAACTGCCCAATCCAGGTTTAAACTTGCAATTCTTTTGTTTATGCTTCCCAGAGAGGGGGTCAGGTTGGTGGTATCATGGTCTCCTTATATTTTTGATTTTATGTAAAAATGAATACAAATTTCCAAATTCATGTCAAAAAGGTAACAACTAAAATCTGATATGGTTTCTGTAAAAATAAAATAAAATTAAGCCTTTGATAAGATCCAGCATATTTCATGCTGGAAAATTCTGGTGAAAATATATAGAGAAAGACTTTAAATCTGATAAAAAGCATCTTATTAATAAACATATTATTAAATAAGGAAAAACTCAGAGCTTTCCTTCTAGTGTCAGGAACTGAAGAGTGATACACACTAGTACCCCTGCTTTTCAATGCAACTGTAGCGACTAACCAGAGGAACCAGGAAAGAGAAAGAAATAAAAGGGATACAAATTGGAAAAAAAATCAAATCATTCTTATTTGCAGATGACATGATTTTTCACAAATAAGACTCAAAATATTGCACCAAAAGAGTACTATTAGATCCCAAAATCAGTGTAGCAGTATATAAAATCTGCACAAAAAATAATCAAGAGTATTTCTGTATACCGATAAAGAATACACAGAAAAAGAAATTAGAAAAAAATACCAATGACAATGGACTTAATTCAAATTAAATGTGTAGTGATATCACACCTACTTTTATGGTTTTTGAAAGCACAAAGGCCCAAAGTTGACACCCATCTCAGGAAGCGAATAAATAAATAAATGAATAAATATTTAGGAACTAACCTAATGAAATAAGTGAAAGAGCTCTATGATAAACTAGAATATTCTAAAAATGAATGTTGAGGAAAATATTAGAAAATAGAGAAATAGCCTCTGTTGTAGGTAGGCAGGACAAATATTGTTAAAATGGCCATATGTCCAAAACTGGTGTATAGATGCTGTGCAATCACAAACAAAATACAGACAGCATTCCTCACAAAACAATCCTGAAATTTGTACGGAACCAAAAGAAATGAGAATAGTAAAACCAGCCCTGGGCCACAAGAGTGGAGCCGATGACATTGCAATCCTTGGCTTCAAGTCATTTTACAAGATTATCCTAATAAAGACAGCAATACTGGCACAGAAACAGACATGTCAACAAACAGAAGAGAATAGATGATGTAGAAACAACCTCAGGTACATTTAGCTTTTACATTTTTGACAAAGTATAATACACTGAAAGAAAGATAGCTTCTCTAACAAATCGTTCTGGTAAAAATGGCTATTTACACATAGAATATTAAACCTAGATCCATATTTCTCACCTGGTATTAAACTAAATTCTAAATGAATCAAAATCTAAATATTAAAACAGAAGCAATCTACTGAAAATAAGATAGTAAAACTCTTGAGGACATGTTATGCTTATCCAGTATGAAATTATTTACTGATTTTTTGTTGTTGTTGTTGTTGTTGTTTTTGAGACAGGGTCTCACCTTGTAGTTTAGGCTCACCCTGAGCTCACTATGTAGCCAGGCAAGTCTCAAACTCACGGAATCCTCCTTCCTCTACCTCCCAAGTGTGAGGATTACAGGTGTCAGTCACCACACCCAGTTGTGGTATGTGGTTCAGAGAGTGACGTCCAGACCTTACCCTTGCAATGCAGATGCCAGAACCACTGAGCTAAATCCTTGGCCTCATTACTGAATATTTCTTAATAAATTTAAATTATTATAATTTACTGTGCTATTTAAAAAATACTGTTGAAAAATTTAAATGCATTTTTTACTTGTGTATTTTTGCATTCAAATCTGTATGTTAACTATTTGGGAATTCAGGGATTCGTGTCTTTATAGACTAAATACTTTAGTATGTAGAAATTACATACTCAACAATACAACCTTGGAAATACAATTAGAAAATACTTTTTCATTGTTATTTTAGTAAGTTTTATATCCTTTTTTGCACCTGTATTTTTTATAACTATGGATCTCTTCCTATGAAAGAAATAATTAGCTATTATTTCCTGAAAATAATATTTAGATTGATCTAGGATTCTCTTTTATTAATTTTTCAACCTTGATTATAATTTCATAAAAATTGATTTTGTTATTCTTAAACACAATTATATTAATGTGATTTTATTAGATTTTTCTCCTTAATTTTCATAACTGTGTATTGTCTAAAAATTAACTCTTCTTAATATCTTTCCCCATATTTCTTGTGAAATATACACAATTAAATTCAACTGTATTCTCACCACAAATTCTTGCTGTCAGTATATTTTAGTGCTGCCTTAACAGCATACACTCCTAAGGTCATCTCTCACAGTTTTCCCTGTCTCACTAGAGCACATGTTCTAAACTGGAAGTTTTCACCTTTTATGGTTATATGATTTTACATACAGAAAACTCAAGATTCCACCAAAAATATTTTATTGATGATAAACAAGTGTAGTAACATCATAGAACACAAAATCAAGAAAGAAAAATCAATATGCTTAAAAGATAAGGATGTATTATATACAGGTTTAAATTCACTATGATAAATATCATCATTGTGTGTGCCTAAAATATACCAGTAGTTTTATTTTGCTAAAACAAAATCAATAATCATCTTTCTCCCTTTTCCCCTCTCTCTGTGTATCTATCTCTAACTTCCTGTTTCTCTCTCTGTTTTTCTCTCTCTTCCTCTCTTTCCACATCCTTCTTTTGACATAGATTTTCAATATTTAGCCAAGACTGGTTTTGAACACCATGGTTACATTTCACTGTACCAAAACTAAAGCACATTTTAATACATCTGTTGGCCATTTGCACATTGTATTCTGAGAAATATCTACTAAAGTGATATTTCTCTTTCAATTACTGTTGTTTTCTCATGGTTATAGGAATTGTCTCTTACATTTTAAACTCTTATCAAATATAAGGCTTGCAATTATTTTCCCAGAATTCATAGGTTGATCTCTACATAACTCTCTCCCTTTCTGGCTAGAAGTAGTAATAGTAGCAGAAGTGGTAGTAGCGGTAGTAACAGTAATAATACTTGTTGTCTTTCTCCTGTTTCTCTCCTTCTTTGTGTTGTGCTTTGTTCACATTTATCTATTTATTGCTTGTGTTGTTTGAACTTTAGTCTTAAAGAATCATGTTTTCAGATCAAAGTTTTGCAGCTTTCTTGCTTCTAACAGTCTTATATTTTCAGGTGGTATGTTGCAATACTAAGCTGTTTTTTAGTTGACTTTTACTTATATGTGAAATAAGGGCCCAATTTCATGCTTTAGAATATGACAATCCAGTATGCTCAATGGTATTTATTCAACTATTGTCTTTTCTCTTTTACGTTGTATGTCAAAATTTAATTGTACACTGAAATAATGCTTTTTTTGAGGGGAAACAGGGCTTTCTGTTATGTCCCACATCTATCTGTATTGTAGAACAGATGTTTCAATTACTACAGCTATTTTGAATATAGTATAGGTAAAGCAGGACTTAAGAAAAAAAGAAAAACAACTTTATACAACCTAAGAAACTCTTCCATAGATGTGCTTTCCCTACAGCTCTTATTTTTTTCTATTACAAGTAGAATCAGTAACTTTGTCCCTGTAAGAGTTCACAATGTCCTATTCTCATGTGATCCTGTTCCCACCCATCCAAGGACACCAAGATAGGATAACTTACAAAATTGTCACAGCTTGACTACTTGCCTTTCTCCTGCTTCAGTCTAGAAGGTTTATTATTATTATTATTATTATTAAAATATTTATTGATACATTATGAATACACATCATTGCTTTTCTCTGGTATGATAAAATAAAGATGTAAATGAGTTCTAGTATATATAGGTGTGAAATAGAATATATATATATATATATATATATATATATATATATATGTAGTGAAACAGAAAATATTTAAAAGAAAAGAGGGCATTGAGGTAAATAATGAGAGGAAAGAGAAAGTGCAGGAGTTTTGTGTTGTTATGTAGACTTTCCTCTCTTTTTAAAATTTATAAAACTAGAGCCCTTCTTTTGTTCTGGGTTCAGCCTTTGGATATGAATGCACTAAGCCAGTAAGCACCTAAATAAATCCTCCTGTTTCACCTGTTGATCTCTTCAGTTTCTTAAATTCTATGATGTAAGCACTCTTATCCTGCTAATATCTGCAAATTTAAGACAGAACATGACATTATTCCTGTACTCTGGCTTAGAGTCTAATAATGTGGAGATTAATGTGTCAAGAAAATGACAACATATTGAATACTCATGTAAAGTTTTTAATTGCGCATTCTCAAAAGATATGGTAATGAGTTTTTGCTTAGGTTGTTTTTTTTTTTTTTTTTTGTCATTTTGCTCATCACTGACTTTATACAAGATAATTTAAAATCTCCTATTCCAATTTTGAAGGTAACTTAAGTGCTTCTAATAATGGTACATTGTACACTCTCTCCTGATGTACACTAAAATATCTGTAAACAGTTCTTTTGGGTACACTTTCTCTTGCTTGAAGTTATTGCTTTTAGCCTATGGCAAAACCAAACATCACGCTGGAATTATTTGGTTGAGCGAATTCATGTACCTTGTGGAGAGGAACTGAAAAAGAAAGAAAGATGAAATCCTGAGACCCTGCTATTACCTACAGCCCAATCTCTCAATGACCTATAGATTTCAAATTCTAAAATTTTCACCAAATAAGTCCAAATATTTAACGCATGATCCTTTGTTGGACCTTTAAGATTGTACCTACAGAAGACTGCAGACAAGTTGGGTAGTTTTCAAGGACACAAATTACTAAAATTTGAAATAAGAAATATTAAGAATAAAATAAAAATTAATTTAAACTGGTTTTGAAATAAATGGATACTTTTAAATGGATAAGAATATGCAAATCTTCAAAAACAAGGAATAAATAGTAAGGTAATTACAGGCTTTACATCACCTACTTGCAATGCATTGCAATGAGAAAGATCCCTGTTGCATATTACATTGGGAAAATAAAATATATGATGAAATATGGGACTACCAATAGCCTCCAATAATTAGGAACACTACAGAAACTCCAAGAGATAGATATGCTGAAGCAGCACACATAGAGAATGAGGAAGATTTACAGGTAATAATTTGAATTATATCACATGTGCTTCAGAAATAAGAGTGCAGTCTTATTAGGGTAAAATATAAACATGTGAAAAAATTCATATCATCTTGATACAGGGAGCAAGGCCTAACTCTCATCCTGAATTGTGAGTTTGTGTTCTCTAAAATCAAAAAATGAATTTTAGGAATGATAGATGCTTGTGTAGGTAAATTGTAATTAACAAAGAAAGCTTCTGCCTAAGAGAGACAGAAGGGGGAACCCAGAAGGTGGGTAACCTACCCACTTCACTTCTCAGAGGGCTTTTATGGAGCAAAGCCATGAAGTTGGCCAGGTTCAAGGTGGGGCAACATTACTGTCAACCAGCCACACTGCAAATACAATCACTTCGGTAATATTGGTACGATGACAAATCACAAAATGGACAAAAACATGATCAACCAATAACAAGTATGGTTGCTTAGGTCATACTGACTAGATGGGGATCCAATGAAAAATCAAGTCATATAGCATCCATAGAGTTTCAGTCAGAAGACTTTTCTATGGGAATCAAGGTCTTGACCCTCCACCCTTGAGATTAAAGTCTACTTAGAATATCAATCACTGCTGTTCATCTTAGGTGGGTGAGGAAGTTGTTTGGTAATGTTAACTTTCAGTGAAGGTCTGCTTGACTGTCTTCCATGTGAGTTTTCCTACGAGCAGCCTTAATCTATCTAGTTACCACCTAAATAGCTTTCTCCACATAATAGTACCCTGTTATTTAGTTTTCACTACTTCAAGGAAAAGAATTTAGGATTGGGAGAACAGAGATTATTATCTTAGAAAAGTTCTTGTATTTGATACCTGACATAAGTACAAACCTTTCATCTCTATTTGTGAAATCATCTTGAAATAAAAAAAGGCCATTTTGTAAAACATCTCCATTTTGTATCCTGTAACCTCCCTTTGAACCATCTATGCATTATACAAAATTGTATGTGTAATACTTGTGTAGAAAAAGGGTGAAATCCATTCTTATGAACAGAATACAGAAAAGTAAGTATATTAATATTTTTCTTACCCGAGTCACATGTAGAGAAGTATAAGAGACCTGTCCAGATTCTGAAGATCTGAAAAATCCAGCTAAGGACCTGGATCCATAGCAATATCTCACCAGAGACCTGGAAAAGGCCAAGAGCTTACAGCAATGTCTCATATCAGTTCACCTCTGGAAAAAGAAGAATCTGCCATGGAAGACTGAAAGGTCTGTGTTAGAAAGTACAAAGGCCAGCACTAGAGCTAGGGAGTCTGTGCCTGCAGGATGAAAGGCCTCTGATAGAAGGCCAAGAATCCAAGAACCAGGGTAAAGCCAAGACTGGAGCTCCCCACGTGTTTGTTACAAAGACAGGTTGATGTTACTCAAGGTGAAGGAGGGGACAGAGAAGAATTGCCATTCTGCTAAGAACTCAGTTTAATGGAACAGTGGCAGTCTCTCCTAGAACAATCAGCATGAAGTCCTCTCCTCTGGTTCTCCCTGTATTATGTTGCCCAGCACCATAATAACTTAGCACCTGGATATGTCTACCCACAGAGGCCATCAACTCATCAACCACTGCAATATTGAAATGCCACTTCCAAAAATCAATGGCATTTTCCTTCATTTCCTCCCTCTGTCTCTGTGTCTGAATCTTTTCTGTGTGGCTTGATTTCTCTGATAGAATAATGCCAGAATATGCATGAACTTCTTCAAAAGCAATGAGAAATAGAGAAATTATACTATGAGAAAATGCACAATGTTTATGATCAGTGGAATAAAACTTTATAGATCAATAGATTATGAAGAGGGCATTAAATTTACTATAAGTAGCTAAGTGAAATTATATGCAGAATAGTGATATTTTATACCATTCAATTTGCAAAGTGCAAAAGAAAATCTTACAATATAGGTGTTGATAAACATACAGAAAAATAATCCTGTTTCTGCTGAAGTGAGGTGTAGAAGACATCTGAAGAAAATTTTAATACATTTTATTATTTTGACTTTGGAGAAATATTTATGAACTAGTATTCTGAATAAAATTGACAGACTAGTTCTGGATAAATTTAAGTAATGCCTTGTAGCTTAACCAGGTACAAGTTAAAATTAGCAGTCAAAAACATGTGACACATGAGATTTGCTCTGTCATTATGAATGGTATTTGTAAGAGGAAACTATGTGTCAAGAACTACTGTGACAATGGATTTTTAATTTATTTTACATTATTTAAGCAGTCACGGGACTGCTTTTATTACCTATGGTCACATCTATTACTTGCACAAATGAAAACCAAGGGTAATCTGAATGACACAGTTTGTAGTATCAACTTGCCAAGTGATTTATAAAAGTTTAACCCAAAAGATGAACATTTGAAAACATCAAAAAGATAAAAATGAGGCATTAGAGTGTTATTTTCCAAAGTATGTGGAGCTGGAGCAGTACAAACCGGATATTCATCTTGTTATCTCAGTGAATTTTAAAATATGTTAGTACTGTTTAGTGATCATACTTACAGTGTTGCAGCTAGGTAAGCAAATTAGAAATCTTGTGGGCAGTTAGACAAGGCTGGCCCTCTACAATTCACATGGATGAGAGTCAAGGAGACCTTCACTGAAAATCAGCGTTACCAAAGGCAGAAGCTATTCCACCTGAGTAGCATAAATTGCAGTGACTGATATTTTAAGTAGGTGTCAATCTCCAGCATGGAGACCAAGTTTTCAACCCACCCTTCCCAGGAAAGATACATGCTTAAAAATCCTTGTACATTTTTAATATAACTTGCTTTTCAATTGGAGCCCCATTTATCATTATTACCTAATGACTATACTTGTTATAATCTTATTGGTTGATCACAGTTTTATCTCTCTTGTAATTTCTTATTGGACTAATATTATCTAAATCCACTGCATGTGCAATGTTACCAGTTGACTATAGTCTTGTCCCATTTTATCCCACCTCACCTCATGGCTTTGTTCCATAAAAGCCCCTTAGCCCCTTAGCCATAAAAGTTCCACAACTCTGAGGAGAGCAGAGTTCACACACTTTTGTGTCCCCTTCTGTTTCTCGTAGGCAGAAGCTTTCTTTATCCATAAATTTTTCCTATTTTTAACCTCCATTGTTGCTAAGATTCATTCTTTAATTTTAGAGAACACAAACTTGGATTTCAGATATCTTGCAGGTTGGTCATTAGGCTTGTTCCCTTACATCAATAGATTACTACACGAAATTGTAACTACTAATTGTAGGTTCATATATTTCTTTAGCTTGCAAACATATGCATAACACAGACAAACCATACATTCTTAATAACAGACTTTGTAAATAGCCACATGATTTATTCACAAGTTAAAATCAATGATCCATGCTTTTCAGTATAGATAAATATCAAATTCTAGAAATTTACTGAAAAACGAAAGTACACACATGCAAAGTGAAACTTTCAGAACTGAAGAAGAGTGACACTACAAGATTTCTTATCTTTAAAATGAAAAATTTAGTGGTTTACATAAAGTTGACCCAGCATCTAAATGGGTTTATGTATTTAAAACTTTTAACATAGTCTCTTGCATATAGTTTTTAATCACTGATAAAAGGATAATTACCCATGGTAATTATGTATGGTGCCTTTAGGATAGTAGCAAATGCCATGCTGAGAGTTACAAAGTGAAGCAGTAGTGTGAAGCATTGTGTCAAACAATTTTTAATTCATTTAACAAAATAAATACTGAGCAAAAGTACCAGACAGAATGACATAACTTTTAGGTTAAAAGGTAGGTTAAAGATTTTTAAAATTTTGTTCTTTTTTCATGTACTAAAAATAGATCAATAATAAGTGTATTATTAAAAGAAGAGAAGCATAACAATCTTCAAGGTAGACAAAATTTTGTTAGTGACAGAATTCTAGATATGCAATAAAACAAGTTCAGTCTAGAACAGTGGTGGCATATCTATGGTCCACATGGAACAGCAGCTGTGTGTTAGCCCTGAAAGCAGTAAAAGGCTCAGCATCATGATCAAGAAAAAGTCATTTGGATTGTGTAGCACTAAATAAGGAAAGCTAATCACATTTATATTATGCATGTTATTTATTTGAAGGGAAAATACGCATGTTTTTACAAAAGCTATGGTTGCAAACATTAAGATGATTCTGAATTTATCCATTAAAATATTTCATTTTATGAAATTAACAATCATCCTTCTTCCTAGAACTATACAGGAAACTGGGTTGCAGATGAAAGCACTGCAGTTTTGCAAACTTTGGAAATTCATTATAACATTGAACAACTGAGCTGTTTTGAGAAAATAGAGTTCTCACTTTCCTATCTTACAAATTCCAATGCATTTTTAAAAATTTATAAATTAAGGATATGTAACTGTAACAAATGGTGCAGAAGGTGAGATCACTTTAGCAGGCTAATGAAAGTATTATGGATGGAAAAGCTAGTTAGGCATGTGGTAGGTAGATACAATAAAGCCGGGCCTTAAAAGCCCACATGGAGGATTTTCACTGAAAGTCAACATTACCAAAGAGAAAACTGCCCCACCCACATAAGATAAAGGACATTTCTGGAGTTGAAGGCCAGGACCTTGACTCACTTAGAAAAGTCTCCTGACTGAAACTCTTTGGATGCTTGCTATGTAACTTGATTTCTTGACCTAAGAAACTATAATTGTTGTAATACTATTGGGTGATCACGTTTTTGTCCATTTTGTGATTTGTCATTGTACCAATATTACTGAAGTGATTGTATTTGCAGTGTGACTGGTTGACAGAAATATTGTCCCACCTTGAACTTGGCCAACCTCATTGCTTTGCTCCATAAAAGCCCTCTGAGAAGTGAAGTGGGTGAGTTAGCCACCTTTCTGGGTTCACCTTTTTGTCTCTTTTAGGTAGAAGCTTTGTTTTTTAATGAAATTTTCCTACTCAAACTTCTGTCATTCCTAAAATTCATTCTTTGATTTTATAGAACATGAACTAGCATTTCATGTTGGGATCTAGGACTTGCTCCCCCTTATCAAAGGCAAAGAGAACAAAGTTTATCCACCTGGGCAGGGGTGGACTGAAGCTAATCAAGTGGCTTCCAGCCCTGAACACAGAAAAGGCCAGAAGTATTATAAGACACTGGAAAAGAGGTCTAGCACATGTATCCCACCAGAGCAAATAGTTGCGGTTGGGTCTATGTGGTGATTAAGACAGGTGTATGGATATTTTCAGGTGACCTGACATTGAAATGATACTGCATTTTGTAGTTGTTATCTCTGTGTTAAGAGGATCACATCTTGTGCTTGGTGCCTGCGATAGCAGGACTTTCATCTGGTGAAGGCAGCACCTGCCTTGGCTGCCTGTTTTTGTTTGTTTGTTTGTTTGTTTTTAATAAAAGACTTTGGAAATGAATATTTCCAAACTGTAGCTTGGAAATAAAGAGCATATTCATTAACCTCTTCACCATCAGGGCCAGCCTGGCGTTAACTATCTCAAACAGACCATCCATACTAAGTGATAAGAAAGGCAAAATGACTTAAGAAAGGAAAGCTAATCTGGATGCCTTACACTTTCTGATTATAAATATTCTGTTGACAAAGCCATAAAAGTGTGTGATGCTGTAAGAAGGACACATACACAAACCAGTGTAACAAAGTAAAAAGGAATCATTCTCATTTGTATTTCCAAATGTTTGCAAAGTCCACAGAGTAGGGTGAAAATAATCTCTTTTACAAGTAATGTTGAGCAAATAGAAAATCTATATGGAAAAACATAAAAGTGGATCCTATGTTAAACTGTATACCAGAAAAAAAAATCCTCTCAAAATCAGTTAGAGATGTAAATACAGGATCTGAAATTATAAAACAAGACACGAAGGAGGACCATAATAACATCAGTTGATGACAATTTCTTAGATAAGACACACAGAGCACGAGAGAAAAGGCAAACAGACTAATAGTGCTATATCAGCTTCATGACTTGTGTGACAAAGGAAATGATCAACAGTTTGAAAAACAACATAATTATCCAATCAGTCCAGATTCTATGAAAATCTCAAACAACTCAATAATCACTCCAAAACCAAAACAACTGATTTTTTTAAATGAGAAAAGTACTAGAATTTGTACTTTGCTTAAAAAAGATTAACACCAACAAAACTATGAAATATATTTTTTTAACTTAAATGATAGGAAAATGCAAAACAAAATAATGAGATGGCACCTCACACTTCATCCACACATTTTGTTATGAAATGATCACAGTAAAAACAAATAAAAATAAGCAAATTACACATATAGAAAAAATAGAAAATGACAGGTAGAAGTGGTGTATTGGTAAGTGTACAGCAAAGTCAGCATTGAAACTGGTAATTGAGAATGTGATGGTAAAAACACAGAAGTTCCTTAAAATATTAATATATGATCTTGAACTTTTTTTAGATATATCTGAAGAAATCGAAAGCATTGTCACAAAGAGATTCTATTTTTGAGACAGGGTTTCACTTTCAGTTCAGGCTGGCCCTCAACTCACTATGGAGCTCGGGCCAGCCTCAAATTAGAACAATCCTCTTGCCTTCTACCTCCTGAATGCTGGGATTGCAGGTGTGAATCACCACACCCGGCACTGTGGTATGTGGTTACCGGGAATAGAACTCTGGACCTGGTGCTTGCCAAGCAGATAGTGGAACCAGTAAGCTAAATCCCTGGCTCCCTCAAAGAGATTATGGAACACCCATGTTTATATATGCATTGTTCACAATAGCCAAAGGTTAGAAAACTACTCATTCAGACAAAAACAGTTAACTTTCCCATAACAACAAAACATGAAATATTGTACAACTATCTTACCAAAAAACTGTGTGATGTGTCAAGTGAGAGCCATGTATTCACACAGTAAGATAATTTATTTGTTTATATAAATTAAGAATAAATATAGTTAAATTTTTATAAACCATTTTTATTAAGTTATTTAGAATATGTGCTCTACCATTTTAAGCTTTTGCTATTGAAATTATCTTCTTCCCTTCCTCTTGTGTCTCTCTACCCCTATCTTTTTTTCTTGAGAAAGTCTTGCTTTGTAGTGCACTCCAGCCTTGACTCACTATGTAGAACAGGGTGGCCTAGAACTCATGAGAATCCTCCTGCCACAGCTTCACAAGTGCAAGCATTAAATGTGTGTGATACCATGCCAGGCTGAAATTACTACTTCTTAGAAGAGTCTTTTAAGTGTGTTATATATCAAAACTTCTACAGCAAACCTTAAAGTAAGCTGCAACTTTTAAAGATTGAGCTTTTAAATTATTAGTATCAGAACTTCAGAAATTATTTCAATTCACAAGAGAACATGCATTTCAGAAAGTAGCATGAAAAATATATGAACCAAGTCAACAAGACTAGCAGACATTAAATTTGAAAAAATCAGTTTCTTAGAGTCTCTCTGTACTATGAAATATCTAAAAGTTACACTGGACTAGACATTCTATGAACTCATGCACATATTTCTAATTTTTCAAACTATGCTTAACTTACATTTATATATTTCTAATAATATGCATTACAGAGAATAGCATTCATATGATCATTTTACAAACATGTGGTTTGGTCTGAAAAAATAATACAAAACATAAGATTTAGGAGTAATATATTTGATATGTTAGAGTATTTGGAAAATGTGTAATTGAGTTTTGTATGTTGCAGAAACATAATTAACTTTTCATTTGTATTTTAGGTAACATTAGTGATTCAATTTTATCATTATTGTGTATTTACACATTTTCTCAACTTCAATTTGTTTTGAGTACTAGGGATTTGGAAAAGAATCCCAAACATGAATAAAATGTCTGAAAGTACTTATGTTTGAACTAATATGAACAATTTTGTGTAATATCTGAGTAATTTGTACACATGTATGCATGTGCAATTTAAGAATATAAAACAACCAAGTATAAAAAATAATTGAATTCTTTATTGGTGCACTTTATATACACATCACAATCATATTCAACACTGGAAATTTATACCAGTGTGTGACATAAATTGATTCTCATTTTTACCCATTTTCCTGTCCACTTGATAACCCTCCAAACCCACTATACACATATGTTTTCTATTTTTTTAAGATCGTATTTTTTCTTTCTTTTCATTACTTTCCCCTACCCCTTTCTCTTTGAATATTTTCTGTGTCACAATATCTCTCACACATTTTAGGACTCATTTACATTTTGAAATTTTCATACCAGAGAAATGACATGATATTTACAAATCTGTGCTCTATTTATTACATATGAGTATATCCTCAAGGTATGTCCATTTGAGAATAAATGACTCAAAGTTATTCTTTTTTTTAAATCTTTATTGGTACATTACATATATGCATCATGATTGCACTCCATAATGGGGATTTGTACCAGTATAAGACACAACTTAATTCTCATTTTTCCCATAGCCCTACCCACTCTACCACCGCCTATATACATAAAATTTGTTTCCTTTCTTTTTTGTTGTAATATAATTATTTTTCCTCCTTCACCTTATTTTACTTTGAGTATTTTATATTTCACAATATATAACATACAATTCTAGGATTCATTTACATCTTCATTTTCTCATACCAGAGAAAAGATGTCATGTACCTATCTGTGACCTATTTATTTCACTTATGAGGAAACAACCCAAGTGTCCATCAAAGTTATTCTTAATGGCAAAGTACTACTCCATTTCACTATCCAGTCTCAATTTGATGGGCATTTCAGTTATTTCCAAAATTTAGCTATTACAAAATGAGCTGCTATGAACATGGGTGCACATATGTCACTACCATATGATTCTTTGAATTCTTTCATGCATATTCCTAATAAGGGAATAGAAGGGTCACATGGAACCTCTAAATCTAATTTTTTGAGGAATATCCACATTCATCTCCACAGTGGTTGCACCAGTCTATGCTCCCACTAACGGTGGAGAAGAGTTCCTTTTTACCCCTCAGCCTCGTCAGCATGTATTGTTGGATAATTTTGGTATAGCAGCCATTCTTTGTGGAGTGAAATGAAATCTCAGTGTTGTTTTCGCCTGAATCTCTTGAATGGCCAGATGTTGGGCAGGAAGAGAGTAAGAATACCTAGGAGCAGGAAGTAAATGAGAAACTATTTTCCCTCTACTATAAAGATGAGATCGGTTGAGAAGAGAGAAACCTAGAAAGTTGGACAGACTCCATGCCAGCAGAGCAGAGACATGAAAAAAGATAGTTATGTCAGAATAAAGAACAAAAAGGAGTAACAACAGCAACAAAATCAACACCAACAATGTACAAAGCTAAAAACATAAGTCACAAGGAGACAGCCATCAATTTTATGAGTTTTAATTATTTTATGTTAATACATCATTAGTTTTTTCCAACATTTTGGTTAGTTAGAGCATGTCCACTTGAAGTACAATATTAACATTGATTCATAGTACCCGCACACTTGGCTAAATGTACTATTTTACAAGATATGTACATATGTAAATACTAACATAAATATGCATATACTTAGATGGATATACAAATTGATATACACAATTTACCTTTGTTGATTAAAGTGTGCATGCTGATTTGCATTGTATTAACTACATATTTTTTTAATACTAATGCATATGAATTGTTAAAGAAACCAGACATATATTGGTTTTTGCTTTTCTATTAATAAGATATTATTATATTAAACAAGAATGAGAACACCATCCTTGTATTTTCAACTAATATAGCTAAAATGACAGGATATTTAAATGCAAAAGAAAAAAGTTGAACCAGTATTTATCATATAAATAACACAATGAGTAAAAGAAGATACAAGAGCCCCAAACTGTGAAACTTTGAAAGAATGCATAGGATTAAATTGTTACCCAGAGAAGCAGTAAATTGCTCCAAACTTTCATTTGAAAATGTTTTCTTAAATGTGATATAAAAATATAAGAAACAAAAGGAAAAGATACATAAAATTATCATTGAAATTAAAATATATATACTCTCTCTTTCAAAGTCACCGTTAAGATAATGAAAAGATAATTGGTTGCTGAATTAATAGAAAATGTCTGAAAATGATTTGTACAATAAAACACACATATTCCGAATATATATCTATTACAAATCAAACATTTAAAAATAATTGTTTTTATTATATAATAAAAACCAATGAGTAGTAAATGTGTTATCCTTTGCCTAATTAAATTTTTTTGTACTCAGTAACATTATATATATGTATATATGTATATATATATATGTATATATATGTATATATATATATATATATATATATATATATATATATATACATTTTTTGAAACAGGGTCTCTCTTTGTAAAGCATGCTGGTCCTAAACTCACTTCGTAGCCCAGATTAGCCTTGAACTCACAACAATCCTCCTGCCTCTGCCTCCGAAGTGTTGGGATTACAGGCGTGAGCCACCATGCACAGCACTGTGGTATGTGGTACTGGGAATCAAACTTGGGAACTTGCACTTCCCAGGCAGATACCAGAATCACTTAGCGAAATTCCCAGCCCTAAGAACTCATATTTTAAATTAAAAAAAGAAAGTAGGTGTTTCTCTAAAGAGTATGTAGGAATGACATCGTCAATTATTAGAAGATTGTCAGTCAAAGCTGCAATTCTCTATATTTCATACTCACTAGAATGGGCAAAATTGACAACACAGAATACAAAATATGTTAACAGTAATTCCTAAAGTTGCATGATTTGAACTGAGAATTTAGCTCAGTGCTTCTAGAGCCTGTCTGCTACATGCAAGGTCCTGAGTTCAATCCCTGGTACAAAATAAAGTTACAGGACTCATATATAACTGGTAAAATTGCTAAATGGGCTGGGCCTGGTGGCTCACACCTGAAATCCCAGCATGTGGGAGGCAGAGACAGGAGGATTACTGTGAGTTCCAGGCTCATCTTGACTACATAGTGAGATCAGAGCCAACTTGAATTACCAAAGCAAGATTCTGTATCAAAAATAAAAACAAAAACAAAAACAAAAAACAAGAAAAAAACCATAAAAGAATGCAAAATGATTTGATCCCATCTGAACACAATTCATCAATATCTCAAAATATTATAGAATTACCATATGATTTAGCCATTCTTCTTTAGGTACTTATTGAAAAGAAATTAAAATATATGTCCATACAAAATGTTTTAGTTCATAATAGAACTTTTTATAAAAGCAATATTCTTCTGCTTATTAATAAATAATTTTATATACATAAAATGAAATATAGATCTTAGGTAATTAAAAATAATCACATATTGAAATGATACCATCATAAATCCTGTAAATACTGTGCTACATGAAAGTAGTTATTCACAAAGATCATTTTTATATGATTCCAATTACATAAAATTCCAGGAAAATAGAATTGTTGTGAGGAATGAAAAGCAGGAATAGAAGCTAAAATCCATGTAAGTTTCTTTTTTCAGTGATGAAAAAGTTTTTAATTTAAATGTTATTGTTTAACAAAACTACATATGTTAGAAGTCACTGTGTTATACACATTACCTCCATTAGTTAACTTTCTGTTGCTTGACACAAAATGACACAGACAATTTTTAAAAAGTTTCATTGAGTGTACATGTTAATGGAATTTAATCCATAATTAACAGGCCAAAGGTCAGACATTGACTCCAAGATCAGCCTTCATGACCCACACAGAAATGAGATCCACCAAACTCATAGGTGATTCCCAAACCTAGTCAGGTTGACACAGTACCGTAACAGCTGTATATGGTAACTTGTTAACAAACATAACACTTTCTAACCAATAATAAGTTTCTAAGAGTTGCAAAAGTTCTGGAATTAGGGGCCAGGGATTTAGCTCAGTGGTTCTGGCACCTGCCTTGCAAGTGCAGGGCCTGGGTATGATTTCTGCTAACCATATATAACAATACTGGACATGGAGACTCCTGCCCACCTGCAATTAGTACCACATACCACAGTGCCAGGCATGGTGGCTCACACTTGTTATCTCAGCACTCAGGAGGCAGAGGCAGGAAAATTGCTATGAGTTCAAGGCTAAGATTAGTGCCAGCCTGAAATACAAAAGCAAGACCTTCTTTCAAAACAAAACAAAACATAAAAAAACAAAATAAAACAAAAGTTTCAGCATTATTCAAAACTCTAGGACTAGATCTCTTCTGAGACTCACAGAAAACTCTTAGTCATAAGCTTCTAAGAAAATAAAAACTAAGTTACATATTTTCTATTTCAAAATATTTGTCATACATTCTAGAATTCAAAGGTAAATGTAATGTAGGGAGTTAGTAATGAGGAGAAATAAAAAAATGTGATGGTAAAAAGAAAGGAAGCAAAGCTTATGTATATAGGGGTGGGATGTTGTAGGTTGGGTAAGGGAATGGGAAAACTTGCAAAATTGTGTCATATCCTAGTACAAAGTCTCAATGTTGTGTGAGATTATGATATGTATATACTATGTGCCAATAAATATTCAAATGAAAATATGAAAAAAATAAATTCCACAATGCCAAGGTGAAATGGCACAAATAAACATTCCCAATGTAAAATAATAGAGGAGTAAAAAAAAAAAACAGAATGAAAGAACAAAACACAGCAGGGGAAATATTAAATATAAAATCTCAATAGCCAGCATCTTAGGGAGTGACACATCTCCACCCATAGCCTTTGCTAATTACAACCTACAGAGCCTCTCACTTGGAGTGGTTCCATCATAGTCTGAAGCATTCTTAGGCAGGCATTTCATCATCTACGCATCTCTTTCTTGATATCTCCACAGCATTTACAGTTTTTTCTCATTGCCTTCTCAAGTGCTCCTTTTTTCTCCTCTTTCAGACCTTTCACATAGATGTAAGTGGAACGTTCTGGACTCAACTCTTCCATTCTGAATGTCACTAATAGAGACGTCATATGGGTAACACCAGACAACTGTAAGCAAGAGCAGTTGCCAGGTTCACTTGTACCTTAGCTACAGAAGCTTCTCAGTACCTGGATGGCTGAACATTGTGACATGAAACTACTGGACACACTTCCCCTGGAAACTCTATTTGAGCAGGAGTTCCAGGGACTCTCTTCTCAAACATAGTGTTTACAATTTTGCCCCATTGCGCTTGCCATTAGTGGTTCTTTCTCACTCCTAACATACCCTCAGGGGATCTTTCTTCCCCCAGTACAAGGTAATTGGCTTTTTAATGGCAGTAGCATGTTCACTGAAGGCTTCCACTTGGTGCAAATTTATACATAGTACCTTCTAGACCAAAATTTACATTAAAAAAATAGCTTGCCTTGCTTTTTGCTCTTGATTCAGTAACCATGTCATAGACTGTTGGGCAGCTGTGAAATTTTATTCATCAGGTCAGTTTTACTACCTCTCTTTCCCATAAAGTCTTGAGCCATGAGAAAAATGCAGTCTCTTTTTGTTTGTTTGTTTGTTTGTTTGTTTTGCCATTGTGTATCACATAAAACCTGCAGTTTAATTGGCTGTGGAGTTGTTGTTCTGAGCCTCATCTTACCACCTACATTCTTATCAGTCTTCTAAACTTCAACCTCAATCATTCATCTGACTCTGTTTACAGCACTGTAAATCTCTACCCCACATCTGTAAACTTTTCCAAACTTGTTCTGCAAGACAATTTCAAATGCTTCTCTTCTACATAGGTATCTGAGTCTAAACAATGACTGCATTTCTGTACAAATTTTCTTTATTATTCAGCACCTTAGATACTTTTCTCTCATTGCTGAGACAAAATATTTGGCACCCAAAGTTAAAGAAGGAAAGATTTATTTAATTCACCATTTATAGTGGTTTCAGTTCACAACTGGCTGGCTTCAAGTCAGGGTGGCTTGGTAGAGGCAAAAATTCATGGTGGCAGAAGGTAGCAAAGCAATAAGCAACAGACCTTACCAGTGTCTTTCCACCCCTTTTATCTTATTCAGGTTACTCACAGCAGGTAGCATTCATGCCCATAATCCTAATGTCCTTGAGTCTAACACTATACCTTCAGTCAATCTCACTGTCTCACATTGTATATTTCTCAACATAATTAGAATTTACCAATTTTTTTAGCAACTGAGGTATGTACCTAAAGTGACCAAATCTGTTTCTTAACTATGTGTACACTGGATGATATATTTTATATATAAAGAGATGGTTCTTTGTGTAAATTATTTAAGTCCTATACATAGTCACAGTTCATAAAGTATATCTTATCATACATAAAAATTCAATCACTAAATATTAATTTATCTAGAACAAAAATAGCTGTTTGTGTTCAGTCCTTTGTTGTAATGATTCTGAGGTTTAAGACTCTTCTCAAGTACAGCAAATATACCAGGTAAAGGAAATGTAATCTAAATTTACACAAAAGGTCTGGGAGTGAGGAGGTCACTCCTTGAAGGAGGATGTATTTAGCATGAGCAAGGCACTGAGTTTGTGCCCCTAGATAAATAAGCAAAGCCAAACCAAAACTAAATAAAATTGTCAGATTACCTTTTTAAATTTTTCTGATACATGTGATCAAATGTTAGTTATTAATGTTATTTCACAGAATGAGTCTTCCATTACATACATATTGACATACATATTATAGTAATGTTTTCTACAGATTAACTTCAAGAAAGAAAACAGACAGCAGTAATTGTAAGTGAAAGCGCTTTAGTTAATTACAACCAAAGTAACCCTGGAGTCAGTTCATAATTTGAAATGCTGCACTGTTTTATTACCTCAGTAGATGCCCTCTTTTTGATCGTGATGTTGAGAGCTCAAAGGTCAAGTAGCCAATGGCCCATTGGCTAGGACTTCTCAAAAAAAGAACAATTTATTCCCAAAAGAGTGAATTAAGGTGGAAATTGATATTTTTTTTCAAAAAAGAAGCACTAACAAGATGTAATAATGAACAGTTGCCCACATTTGCTACTGTCTCAGACAACCAGAAGATAGACTCCAGTGACTCTTGACTCTCAGAAAGAACTTATATATCTTCTCTCACCAGTGACAAGTAATGTATTTCCATGCATTGTGGGAAGAACTCCATTAATAGGCTTCTGTTACTCAAGATTTTTCAGCCAGTAATATTGTTCCTGGACAGGTCGCACAAGAGCAGCATGATCCGCGGCATCCTACAACAAAGCCAATCTAGCAGTCTCCCAGTATATCTAGTAGATTCTGTTCCTGGAGAACTAGGCCAGCTCTACATTCTTACTGTGAGAAACTTGGCGGTTAAGAGTAGAGGTGATGCACATTCAATGCTGGCCATCAAATGCCTTACACTGTGTGAGAAACAGGCTAAGAGGACCTATGAGGACACAGCCTGAACCCTTTTGGCAAGCTCCAGTACCTCATGAGTCTCATAGCAAAAGGATGAGTTTTACAAAGCTCTGTACCTTTACCTTATGAAGGAATTAATGGCTAGTTGGGACACTCTTGTCCTTGCATTGCTCCCATGCCTGTAAATTTATAGAGCAGAGATTTATTGGAAGAAGTAGGGAGTTGCAGTGACTACATTGCCCCCTGAAACTTTACACAATTACTCTGGGATTGAATATAATCAAAGTTTTTAGTTGGAACTATTGAAAAAGTTTCTCTGCCCAAGCCAATATTGCCTTTACAACAGAAATCAGATGTTCCTATTTTGGTTAATCAAAATGTTGTTAGCCCCTAACATAAGAGAAACTATTTTAGAGCACCTTGTATCACAACTTAACAAAGGACATTGAGAGCCATGTGTAAGTCTGAGTAAGTCACCCACAGTTCCCACAGTGTGGTAGCAGATTAACTGTTTTAAAGCACATGCTATTTCCTCCTCGATTTTGTCTTCTAGTAGTTTATTATTAAGCTGATCCTCAACCTGAAGAGTCTAACGCTTCTTCTCACTGTGGAAAATATTAGATGTATACACTTCAGTATGTACACAAACTTTGTTAGTTTTCCTATAATAAAGCTGTAGGTTAAATAAAAAGCTGTCACTGGAGCCCAGGGGTTCCATGTAGCTACACAGCTGTGATTTTGCACAGACTAGAGAGGAAGGGAAGGTGAATGAAAGAAACCAGTCTTGGCCTCTCTGGCTCCCATGCACTAAAGAATCAGGTCAGCAGCACAATTATGAAGGACCCTTATTAGTCCAGTTACTAATACAAAAGGACTACAAATCCAGATTCTCACTGTTACATTAGTTTGTGTATTAAATTTCTATTATGGCTGTTTGGCAAATGCTTTGACATTCAGCTGTATTTCTGAGGTGATTGACTGCAGTCTAGCTGCTAGTGCAAACTTTTAATTGCCCACTATCACAATGCTCCAATTAAAGTACAGAAGACTTCCATAGAATTTAACTCAGTTGCTATAAAATGTTTTGTGATGAACCTGTCCCTGGATATTGAAGTCAGATAAATAAATCTTTATTTCCTTGTCAGTTGTTTCATATCCTCAAAATAACCAGACCAGAACACACATACATGTTGGTGAGAACCTCAGAGACACTGGGTAAAGTTGGTTGTGTTTGAGTGTACTACTGAACTAGGAAGCTTATATTGTGATAGATATATCAGATGAATATTCAAAACTAAGGCCTTAGCACCTTCTTTACCTTAGTCATCTGGAGGCAATGCAGTTTATGTAGAATAATGAGACTTGACTACTGAAAAGTTTCAGAAAGCCATTGTTTTATTGTCATTGCACTATGAAAAACAATCATTGCAAATTAAATCTTCTAGAATATAGAGAATTCTTCATATGCCTTAGTTCTATATTGTGCATTCTATTTCTTAAAGTATCACCAGAACAACAACAAGCATATTCTGGCCTTAACAACTAGTCAAGCTACTTAAAAATATGTCAGCATCCCTATTTTCTTACATTTTGTTTAGGATAAGTCTTCAAACAGAATTATTATCTATAAGTGCATGGAAATTGGATATGTGCTGTCATTTTGATTTTAAAAAAATACTTTTCTCACATCCAATACTCTGACGGCTCCTGTACATGGCACCCTTGAACATGTGTCCCCAGAAGCCTGTGTTTTCAAATTCTACGTTATACACGGATAATATCAAGCCCCATAATTTTAGGCCTGTAACAGTAAGATGATATATACAGATGAGATTTTTTAATGCTTTTCAAACAGTATGAAAGGATTAAATAATAGTTCTATGTGAATAATGCTGTGTTGCGTAGATTTCCATCCTACAGGCAATCAGGTTTTAAGGATAAATGGTTTATTTTGACTAGAATGTTCTCAGATTCAATGCAGAATCAGTCCCTTTTGCCATTGCCTTGATGGCAAATCATGGCAGGAGAGAATGGGAGCAAAGACACTTTTCTCATAGCCAGAGCCCAGAAATGAGAGGAAGAAGGAAAAGGGGCTGAGTGACAGCCTCCCTCTGGAGGACACACCCAGGAGCATGGAAGACCCCAAATAGAATCTACCTCTTATGGTAGATTCCATCAACTCTCAATAATGCACTCTGGGAACGAAGTCTTCTTCACAAGACTGAGAGACAATCAATCTAAAACACAGAAGTGGTTGAATTCACTACACTTAGTTTGACCACATCCCTTTGCTCTTTTAGAACTACTCTCATTTTAGGAGAATTGAGCCTTTTTTCTTTATTTTTTGTCTACCCTCCAGAGCAAAGGGATATTAACAAAGTACAAGCTCTGTTTCATTTGTTCTGAGACATCTCTCTACATTTATATAAATGTATGAAACATTTATTTGTCTAATCATCAAAGGAAATCACTATTTTTAATAAATATCTGTGTCACAACGGTGTTAGCTTAGTGTATAGAAAGAAATACATTTGAAAATTTATTTGTTCTGAATATATTTGTGTTAGTAAACTTTGGTCTCAAGGGTTTATAAGCTTTATATAAAATACCAGTCACTGTAAATAGATATAAAATGTATTACAGATCTTAAGAATGTTAAATGTCCTAACATTAGATGTGATAAACAGAAAGTACAAGCAATTTCAGGCTCAGATCTAAATGCTTATAAGGCAGGTGCTTATGAAGGCCACTAGGCTACTCAATGTTAAAATTGACAATGAATAAATTGTTGCAAATAGAAGTGAACAGAAAATGGATATTATGTCTATAATAAATTGTAATATTTAGAATAAAACTCAAAAGATATTTCTCTGATGATATTCTAAGTTCAAATTTTTATCTCTATAATTTCTCCCTAAACTGTTTTAAAGTTTATTTTAAGATAACTCTATAATAGTACCTTAAAATCTAATTTTTATAGGAGAGTTATATTTTGAAATATGGTTTAAAATTTTAAGTAATGCTATTATTTATAATTTGTTTTTTTAAATTTTATTAACAAATTGCCACATAGTAACATTATATATTTGTAGTAAAAGTGATATTTTGATTTTTATATACACTGTTATTAAAGTAAGTTATTTAAATATTCCTTTGTTTCCAGGGCCTCACCAACAATTGTTAATAATTGAGATCTTGATAGTAGCCGTTCTTTCAGGAGTATGACGAAATGTCAGTATCGTTTGATTTTCATTTCTCTAATGGCCAATATTCAACCTATAACAGTGAGATCATACAGTATTAACTTTTACATCCCTGGATTTTATTTGGCATAAGGTCTTTTACTTAAATTCATGCTGTTATAAATGACAAGATATCCTTATTTTAAAATTTTTACAGAATTCCTGTGTGTGTGTGTGTGTGTGTGTGTCTGTGTGTCTGTGTGTCTGTGTGAGTGTGCAAGTATATGTGTGTGCATGTATCATAATTTCTTGTTTGTTGGTGAATGTTGATTCCATATCTTGGCCATTATTAATAATATTGTACCAGTTATAGAACTCAGATAATTCTTCAACACTCTGACTTCATTTCCTTTGCATTTATGTGCAAGAGTAGGGTTATGGGATGACTGAGTAGCTCTATTTTTAATTTTTTTGAAGAATATCATAATATTTCCTCAATGGCCAAAATAATTTACATTCCCCAAATAGTGTTAAAGTTTTCTCATTTTTCCAATTCCTTGTGAATTAACATGTCTTGTTTTTTGATAATAGCCACTATAACAAATGTGAGATATTGTCTCATGTGGGTTGATTTGCATTTTCACTTCTTTAAAGATTAGTGATAGGTATTTTTCATATACCTTTTAGTCACTTATAAGTCTTTTTTTGAGAAATATCCATTCAGGTCCTTTCACATATATTTAGTATACTCATCTATTTTCATATTTAAGGTCTGCAAATATTTCATGCCATCCCATATGCTACTTTGCTGACCACTTTATTTCCAGTACTGAAACTTTTTGGCTTGATATAATCCATAAAAGCAATTTTCTATTAGTAGTAGCCAATTTGAGAAACTTGGTATGCCTTAACAGCAGTCCAGAAAGCAAATTGTTACTGTCGTGTTAAATCAGTCTGTGGTTTAGTGACAGAAAGTTCCACTGTACCCTTCTGGTACACATTCAAGTCTTTAGCACACATAGGAAGAATGCTATAGAAAACTATGAACCAGACTTTGCTTTGCACTGGGAGTCCAGAGCTCTGGAAAAGCATCTCACTTCTGCAGCCAAATAAATTTGAATATGGAGAAATGAATCCAAAGGAACAATCTTACATCCTGATCAATACGCCATCTATATCTATATCTATTTATGAATATGTAGACAAGTATGTATTTAAAAGCATATAAATTGTGAAAGCATAGGAGGAAAACAAAATAAATTGAATTGTACAAGTCTTTCTGGTACTGCTTTCACAGCAAATGTGGGCAAAGTGATCAAATTCAATTTTTGTGGAAAGTTGTCTTTAGAAGTAAGTTATAAGATAAATACATATCATAATTGCTGTAAAATAATTGTATTTAATTCTTATGGAATATATATATTGCCTTAGTGGCAGATCATGGCAGGAGAACATGGGAGCAAAGATACTTTTCTCATAGCCAGAGCCCAGAAATGAGAGAAAGAAGGAATAGGGACAGAGTGACAGCCTCCGTTGGAGGACACAGTGTGTGTCTGTGTGTGTGTGTGTGTGTGTGTGTGTGTATACAATGAAATTTTTCATGAAACATCTATCTCATACTTATGTTCTTATTATTAATGGGTTTTTTTACAGTGAAAGTGGTTACTTCAGAGAAAAAATAACAGTCACAACTATTTAACAAGTGCTTGTGATACATCAGACTCTAAGTATTGTATAATGCGTTATCCTATTGTATTATTATTGATAATCTTCTAAAATTTTTAATAATACTCTACCTTTTGCAAGTGAGGAAAAAATACACTGAATTTTTTGCTTTAGATCTGTTGCTTCAAAGTCAAACAGTCCATTCCCAATGCTCACATTAGTAACTATTTGATAATATATCTACATTATGTAAGATTTCTGGGTACTTTTATATGAAGAGAAGGGAGCACAATTTATAGTAATTCTATCTGCTTCTTTATGTATTTTTTCTATTTGATTTGCTACTTATTATTATTTATTCTTCATCAGTCATGACAAAATGCAACCTTTTTTAGAGGGAACAGTTTCACAAACATCTACAAGATAGTTATAATAATTCTATTTTTCTTTCTTTAATTTTTTTTAAGGTTTTTTGAGACAGAGTCTCACTTTGTGGTTCAGGCTGGCCCTGAGCTCAGCCTCAAACTCACATCACAGCAATCCTCCTGCCTCTGCCTCCCAAGTGCTGGGATTACAGGCGTGAGCCACCACGCCTGGCACTGTGGTATGTGGTTCTGATTGCTGCTGGGTGTGAGTCTCCACGCCCAGTATTGTTATGTGGTTACCGGGGATCGAACCCGGGTCCTTGAGCTTGCAAGACAGGCGCCAGAACCACTGAGCTATATCCCCGGCCCTTAATTGTTTTTTAAATTGTATTTTAAATAGTTATTGAAATTTTAGAGCTTAATCTTATAAAAATAGTAAGTATAATGTTAACAGGATTATTTTATGTTCACGTATATTCACTATTTTGATTCAAGAATGGATTTCATTTTATGATAAAAATGTATGCTAATATAAAAGAGAATTTTTTAAAATAAAAATTATTACTTGGTGAGTATTCGTTGAAATATTAAAAATGTATATGAGATATGACATAAATGTTTGAAAGTGTTTATTATTACAGCAAGGACCCCTCAACAATCATCCTCATTATCCTAGTTGCCTTGTATTTGTGTCTCTTTATATAGTTCCATTGTCTTTACTGTATTAAATAGGGCTGATTTGTGTTACCATTAGGCTACTGTAGAAAGACAGTTGTAAACTTTTCAGAGAAGTTATAAAAGACATTTTATTTTCTAAGTTGGTTTCTCAGTTTTATTCGTTTGGGCAGAGCCATTTGAAATGTAATTAGGAAATTTAATCATTCTTGGGGGAAACCTAGAGGGGGAGACCTTTGAAGCAATCCATATGGAGAGACTCTTTGGAGACACTTCTATCCTGCCAGCCATTTAAATGAACTGCTGAAGATGATTTCTTTGGCTTGGTTGATATGTAAGGACAACACAAGTAACCTAAAATCTAAATTGCCTGCCAAGCAACTCCAAATTCTGTGAGTGACAAAAATTGAGAGATATGCTGGTTATTATTTTCCTAAACAACTATCCTTTCTTGTACTTTGTTACACAGTAAGAGATATCTGATACAGATTCAGATACATGCATGTGAGGTGTTATAAAAATGAAACCTAGAAATATGGTTGGCTGTGGTTTTAGCATTGAATTGAAGCTTGGAGATTAGGAAGAAAATGTAAGCAACATTCTAATGGACCAAAAAAAGACTTAGAGAAGTTTATCCTCTCCATGTGGAAACTAACACTGAGCACTGAAAAAGCAGGAAAGATATTACAGAGACTTTTACAGAGAGGATTCTTATTTGGTAATATTTAGCAACATTATATTTTCTAGTTAGTGTGTAAATTAGAAAATATATATATGAGTGCTGTGGATTTAGCTCAAGTGGTACCACATCTATCTTGGAAGCATAAGGGCCCAAGTTTGACCCCTGGTAGTGAAAAGAAGAAGAGGAAGAAGAAGAAGAAGAAGAAGAAGAAGAAGAAGAAGAAGAAGAAGAAGAAGAAGAAGAAGAAGAAGAAGAAGAGGAGGAGGAGGAGGAGGAAGAAGAAGGAGAAGGAGGAGGAAGGGGGAGGGGAAGGGGAAGGGTAAGGGGAAGAGGAAGAGGAAGGAGAAGAAGGAGAAGAAGAGGAAGAAGAAAAAGAGAAGAGAAAAGAAAATATGTATGATAGCACGAATGACTGAGTTTTCTTGGCAGAATGCTGAAAGTTCATCCTGAGTATTTCTTATTGTTTAGAGAAAACAATGTTTTAGGGAGAAAAAAGAAGGAAAAGAAACTAAAGAACCACTAAGACAGAATTCATTTAGTTTGAAAATTCAGCCTCTTTGGATAACAAATGATGCTAAATTAAGAAACAGGGACTGGAGAGATGAAATACAAAGCACACTCAAGAAAAGCTAAATTTAAAAAAAGAGAATAAGAGTAAAAGCTTTTGTTAAGATTTCAGAATGCTTCAGAAAATTGACTTAAACAACAGATCCTCTTAGGACCTCTTCATTCCTTGGTTTACTGAGAAAAATATCTTGAAATAGAGAAGGGCTTATCTTAGAAGGATTTGTTAATGTGATTTTTGCTCAGTTCAGTGACAAAAGCTAATAAAAGAATGAAAATGTTTAATAAAATCATCCTATCACACACACTAATGTGGAAAAAAAGCACTGATAAATCAAAAATACAAAAATATTTTTAGGTCTTCCAGCTTCCATAGTCAAGTATTAGGGTGCAAAAGTTACTCAGTCTAAATACACTACTATTTATGGAAAAAAAATTACTAAAAGATGGAACTGAGAGTTGAAAAAGCAGTAATATTCCAAACTTTGCACTTTAATCAAAGAACTGATAATATACTCCTTGTCAGTTTTCAATAATATTAGGGATTCCTGTAAGTGTCTATGCATTTTTTTATGCCCAGAAGAGTTTATAGCAGTTACATGGCACCTGTTTCACCATTATGCCCATATTTGAATTAGATCTTTAAATCGTGGTGGGTTGATTTTTTTGAGCTCTTTATATGTTCTAGATAGTAACCCTTTGTCTGAAGAACAAATAATAAGATTATAACAAAAAAGAAAAGAAACAAATTTTATGTATATAGGGAGGCGGTAGGGTGGGTAGGGCTATGGGAAAAAATGAGAATTAAGTTGTGTCTTATACTGGTACAAATCCCCATCATGGAGTGCAATCATGATGCGTATATGTAATGTACCAATAAAGATTTCAATGAAAAATAAAAAATAAATTAAAAAAACAGTATTTTCTCAAATGTAACAAGAAAAAAATATATAATTAATGGGCCGGGGATTTAGCTCAGTGGTTCCAGCGCCTGTCTTGCAAGCACAACGACCCAAGTTCGATCCTTGGGCACCACATACAATACTGGGTGTGGAGACTCACACTCAGCAGAAATCAGTACAACATACCACAGTGCCGGGCATGGTGGCTCACACCTGTAATCCTAGCACTCAGGACGCAGAGGCAGAAGGATTGCTGTGATGTGAGTTTGAGGCTGAGCTCAGGGCCAGCCTGAACTACAAAGCGAGACCTTGTCTCAAAAAACCTAATGGAATATAGCTCTGTCATAAATAATTGATAAGTTTGAATCATTTATACTTAAATAGACATACCTTGAGTATATCCTCATCAGTGAAATAAATAGACTACAGATAGATACATATTGCATCTTTTCTCTGGTATGAGAAAATAAAAATGTAAATGAGTCCTAGAATTGTATATTATATATTGTTAAATAGAAAATGCTCAAAGTAAAATAGATGAAGGGGGAAAAATAATTAGATTATAACAAAAAAGTAAGGAAACTAATTTTATGTATATGGGGGGTGGTAGGGTGGGTAGGACTTTGGGAAAAAATGAGAATTAACTTGTGTCTTATACTGGCCCATTATGGAGTGCAATCATGAAGCATATATGTAATGTACCAATAAAGATTTAAATAGAAAAAAACTAAATAAAAAAATTAAAAAATTAAAAAAATTAAAAATAAAAAGAATTATAATTAATGAACTGTACACAAAAAATGACATCCACACTTTAATCTGAGTACTCACTGAAGAAATCCTTGACTTCATATTATACTATATTTCCCGGAGACACTATTAGATTTTAAAGGAAATATACCAATTTCATATATAAAAGTGATAAGATTACGGAGTGCCAAAGAAAAACTATGTAGTCATTTTCCAAAATTGTCCTCAGTAATTCTTTTTGATTTTTTTTTTTTCCTTTTTTGAGTAGAGTCTCTCGTTGTAGTTTAGGCTGCTCCTGAACTCAACCTCAAAGTCACAGCAATCCTCCTGCTTCTGCCTCTGTTTCTGCCCGAGTGCTGGGATAATAGGAGTGAGCCACAATGCCGAACACTGTGGTACATGTTACTGACTGCTGATGGACATGAAACTGCATACCCAGTATTGTTGTATGTGGTTACTGGGGATCGAACCTGGTCCCTTGAGCTTGCAACACAGATGCTAGAACCACTGGGTTAAATTCCTGGCCCAGTAATTCTTATTTTGTAGCACTGATGCCTTTGTAAATACTTGCTGGTAATAAACTTGGCTGACCTATTTGACCAAGAAGATATCGTAGAACTGATGTAATATAACTTTGATGGCTAGGTCATACAAATATAAGGATTATTGGGTTGATCTATTAATGGCTTCATTTAAGAAAAAAGCAATTGCCATGCAGTAATACAGCATTTGTCATCTTTTTATTTAATTAAGCTAACATATTCTTGCTAATTTTATTACTATCAGAAACTAATATATTATTTTTATAACTGGTTTATAGCAATACAAGTTATATTAGGTAATCAATAATTTGTCCTATAATATGAACCTGTTTATCACTGTATTTATTTTTATTTGGTTACATTGTTTACATACAAAAGTCTTAAACTCATCAGTCTAATCTTCCCATATTGTTCGTTGCCTTTTTGCTCTGTTGGTGGTTTCCTTTGCTGTGCAAAAGCTTTTTAAAAGAATGAGGTCCCATTTGCTGATTTCTTCTGCCAATTCCTGTGCTATAGAGGTTTTGTTCAAAAAGTCTTTCCCTAAGTCATTGTCTTCAAGAGTTTTACCTAACCTGTTTTGCAGCAGGTTTAGAGTGTCTGTTTTAATATTTAGGTCCCTTGATTTTAGCTTGGTACACAGTGAAAGAGCTAGGTCTAGCTTTAGTCTTTGGCAAGTTAAAGCCCAGTTTTTCCAGCACCATTTGTTAAAGAGGCTGTCTTTCCTCCAGTGAGGATTTTTGGCTTCTTTGTCAAGGATGAGGTGGCTCAGTGTATCTGGAGTAGTTTCTGGATCTTCTAATCTACTTCATTGATCATCAGGTCTGTGCCTATTTTTTAGTAAATGCATTTTGGTAATTTATCCCAACTCAGGACAACACTGATGTTGAATTGCAGTCAAATGTTCTACCACTGAGCAATATTTCTGATTCATGTGGTATTGTCATCAGTTTCATTTTCCTTACTGTGAAATATGTATTACTGTACTTCCATTACATCATGCACTATATTCACATATTTATTCTCCTTATAACCCTTCCACTCTTACTTTCTCATACACTTATCATCTTGTCTTTCATTTCAAGCTTTTGTGTTTTCAATTGTTTTGATTCTAGTCACAAAGCTTTCTGCTCCTGTTTAATGGAACCATTTATCATCTTATTCAGTTGAAACATTAAATATTTGCTTGTATTTTTCATTTGTACTTGTTCCTACAATGGATAATTTTCATTAAGTGGCTTCAATTCTGTTCTTTTAGAATAGTACCCTGTGGTAGCTTTATTTAGTCTACTTATACTGAGCATCATATGGTCCTTGACTATATGATATGCAGTGAGAATTCTTCAGTATAATTTGAACTTCCATTGTCCCTGCACAATCTTAATTCTGAAAGGAGGATTATTTTACTTTTTTATAGTAAGTGATATTAATGTGCATAATTTAATTTTATTAGCAAAACTTTATCTAATATAAATTACTCAATTAAACTTTAAACTTTTTTGTTTTTTTCATTTATTCAAACATGAACTCAACCTACATGTATTAGACATCTTCTAAGCAATGGGAAATATTAATGTATGATGACCTAATGGCATATAAAATGTTTCTCCCTACCTCGCAGATTGTGTGCTTAAGGAAATAGAAAATCAAACAACCATGAACATGTGTCATGAATACATGCAATATGTGATGAGAACTTTACTTATATAAGGACAAAGAAGATTTTTCTGTAGTTTTTGTTATTATTGTTTTATTTTTTAAAAAAAAAATAGGCTGTCAATATATAGTCCAGGCCTTCCATGAACGCATGTCTAGCTCAGGCTAATCTTGAACTCATGATTTACCTCACTCTCATCAGCCCTGAAATTATGTGTTCACTACCATTTCTGGCTTGGCTGGAGGGCAATGATCATCAAGAGAATTTTGCCTGTAGAGTGTTCTTTGACCTGTGGTGATAAGGATAATAGACAATCTAGAACAGGGAATCAGAAAAGAAAAGGACAACTGAAAAATCAGTGAATGTGCAGTGACATTAGATATAAAGGAAATATTATGTTTAGAGAGTAAAAGAATCTCAGTATGTTGTGGCAAGGTAGAGAAATGGAAAGAGATGCAAGGGTTATTCTGTTTAGGTCTTCATGCACCCAGTTAACTTATTTAATGGATTTATTACTTATAAGTTGATTATGAGGTTGTTGAGCTGTTTTACACAGGGAGTTACTATTAAAATTTACATTTCAAAAATTATTGAGGAAAAACAAAATTAAGTGAGAAAAGAAGTTAAGGATATTTTAAGATTCCTGCAGTGGTCAAGGGCTGTGTCTGAAGAAATAGTGGTTGAAAGAGAATGAAATATTCAGAGGGCAGCATTCATTAAGGTTTTATGATGTGCTGTTACATGTGTTGAACTACTGAAATCACAGAAAGCAGTACTCCTAGCCCTCTGCCTGTCCCCACACACTTACTGGTGGATAATTATTCCTGAGCTGTCTTTCTTAAAGAAATTACTCTCTCGCAGTAAAAATTGAAAATCAGTGTTTAGGAAAGGAATACAGGATTTGTGCATTCAAAAAAAATAAATAAATAAAGACCTGCACCATAGAGACAAGGGCACCATGTTTACTGTTTTCCTGATCTCTGTATTTGTTTCCAAGACTAGCACTTAAAGTCAAGGGATATTTTTGCTTGTTTTTATTAGTATTCTGTGTGTCTGCAGTGATATAGAAAGAAGAGAATATATAGACTGACAATAAACCAACTCCATTTACATTAGAGCTTCTCCTAGCATTTAATTTAATTGGAATTAGGCTCAGCTTTTATTTCAGAGTTACAAGAAACCTTCATAAATCATTTAGTTCTCTCCCTTTAGAAAATTAGTGTCTAAAAATGATAGATGAATATGAAGTCCTGTTTTTTCACAATTCAGTGCTAAGATAAGCGAGAATCAATAAGCTGATTCATTTAATAACTATTTGTGTTTGATCGTTATCTCCAGTGACTACTGACGGTGCGCACTGTCTCACTCGAGCATTAACTGTTGAAGTTCCTGCGGTTCCTCGGTAGGTGGATGCAAGTGTCTGCACTTACCTACCCGTCAAACAACACCATCACTAAGAAATTCTCAATGGGTGCTCAAACACTTGTCATCAGATATTTCCACAGTCTTTTGAAGTACATTTCATTTTGTAGAAAGTTAATTTATGAATTAATTTACCTGATGGACTATGTATTCTCTATATCAGATCTTATACCGAGTACTATTTTTTGCTAGAAGATCCTTTTATAGGTACTTTTTCATCTTCAAGGAACTGGCTTCAGATTCCTCTGTCTCTTGAAGGAAGAAAGAGTGAAGAAAATGGCTTAATGGTGTGTACTTTGGGCCTTGAGATATTTGATGAAAAAGAAGTTTTAAGTAGAATTATTCTCTATAAAGTTTATATTTCCAAAAATATTATTGTTTAATATTGTAAAATTTGTGTTTATATTTAACGTATATTTTCCTCTAAAGTTACTCTACACATAAAAGTATTTTGAAATGTTTTAGAACAGCTTAATGTTTGGGAAAATTGACATTTAGGTGATACAAAGTAGTTATTGCTTTTTAAATTGTATAGCCTATAAGAATACAACTTAATCACAAGGATTTTTTTAATAAATAAGAAAAAGAATATTCTAATTATATATAATAAATGTATTTATTTTAGTGATCAATTCACAATGTACATATAGCAAAATATTAAATCTTATATCTTAAACATACATGACATTATTAATTATATTTCAATAAATCAGAGAAAGAAAAATAAGACAACTTTCAATCTCCCGTGGTTTATACTAGTAGTATGAAAAGACTTTCAGAGACTGCCGCATTTAAATCACCATAATGGTCTCCAGTTCTATTTTCTTACAAATTGTACTAGTTTTTCTTCTTTTTGGATATATATATATATATATATATATATATATATATATATATTCATCTAAAGTTTTCCCATCGATTTATTATGAATTGGACTTTCAAAAATATAAAAATGACTATTACAAAGAATTCAAAAAACAATGAATGCTTCAAAGATTCAGAGGAAAATAAATCCTCTTACACCACTGATACAAATGTAAGCTTATAGAACTAGTGGAGAAATCAGTATGAAGATTTGTAAAAAACTAAAAATAGATATACTATTTCATCCAGTTATACCATTCTGTGGTATATTCCTGAAAATATATAATTAGGCTTTTCCCTTATTCAGTTTTATAAGATTCACTAAGTAATACCACACCATTTTCCAAAATAGTTACAACTGAATATATACATTAAGAACATGTGGTTTTCTTTTATATCAAATCTCTTGGCTAATACATTCTATTAATAGATTATTAACATTTTTGTCAATCCAGAAAATATATAACAATGCTCTTTTAATCTTTTATCCTGTAATGTTTAAAAACCCCAATACTATTGAGTATACTTTTACAAATTGATAAACTATAATTATTCAAACATTTTGCCCTTTTAAGGTACTTAAATTTTTTTTAAATTTATAGAAATTTTTATTTCAACAACTGAAAGTTGAACAATTATGAGAATAAATTGGAACTTCAAAAAATATACTGGACAGAATATCACCTTTTCCATTTACTACAGATAAAAGAAGGGAAAACCTTTAATTTCACAATGAAAACTACATTGTAAAGTCAAAAATTATTCTAGGCAACATATCTGCATCAGTAGGTATATTTGGTAGGTACATAGGAACATTAATTTACTATGATGATAGGTTAAAAATTCAATTGTGCAGGCAAAATATTTCATAATATTAATAACATAAATATCAACTAAAATATATAGACCAAATTTTTTCTCAATGTTATCAATCTAAAAATAGACACCTATTTTTTTTCTTGAAAATAAAATCCCTTTTTTAATATTCTCTGCCTTTTCTGTACCCACCTCTGCTAAATTGTACATTGTTTACCTTCCTGGCAGTAAAAATTCTAGTAGAGAAAATGTCAAATATATTGAACAATTAGAACTGATTTTGTAATATGCAAGATTTATACTTTCTTACAGTGACTGCTTTTGTTAATTTCGCTGAGGTTTTTCTCAATTGTATTCTGTTTTAAACATCTGTGTCGAATGCAGATGTCTTACATTGTACAGGCTTCTTTCTGGTTCCTTGTCAGTTTCATATTGTGCAAATAGAATTTTGATCTTTTCCAGTATCAGAGATTATCTCTGAATAATGAATGCTGTCATAAGTGCATTTGACTGTATTATTACATTTATGTAGTTAGTGCAAAAAATTAAAATTACCTCTTGGTAGGTATGATGATTATACATTTCTTTTGTTAAATTTTAGACATGTGATGTCATTTAAAAAAAATTTTTATTGAACATAGATGATGTCTTATTTTGATGTAGTGTGTGTATTGTTGCTGTTTACTTCAAGAAAAAATGTGAGAACAGATATGTAATAAATTGTTGATATTTTCCAAGCATTTAAATCAACTGCTATCTTTTCTTATTTTTTTGATTGATCTGATGCTTGTTGAAGAGAGTCTATATCACAGCAGAGAAAGCTCTGTGTTATATTCTGCAACCTGTGGACTTCTTTTTCAGTTAAAGTCACATACACCTAAAAAGGTCTCCAAACATACTTTTAAATTTACTTCTTTCAGAACTGGTCACAAATCTACTATTATTATTTAAATAAGCCCATGAGATGTAAGTTTATTCAAATGTAGATTTAAAATGTCATTTTTATGTAGGCTTCTTTTGTTAATATTAAATACAAAGTGTGTAGCTAATCATGTTATTTTACCCTATGATCATTGTACATGTGAGGTACAATTTGATGTTTTGCTGTGGTATAAACTTTCTGTAGTGCTCAAATCAAGGTAATCAGCATTTTTCTTGCTTTATAATTTCTTCGTGTTCAGAGCATTAGAGTTCCTTTCTTGTAGATCTTTATAGAACATGCACTAGATTATTGAGAACTACAATTACCAACCATCTTGTTACACCGCAACTCATTCCACTTTAGTATCCGTTATCCACCTTCTCCTCTACTCTTGTATCCTCTTTTAAAAGTTATTCTCTATTTATATCAACTATTTTTGATTTCCACATGAGAGGAGTTTGATTTTTTATATTTAGATTTTTGTTTTTAAATGTTAGTTTATTAGTATAAGTAAGTAGCACATCTCTTATGTAGATTGACACATGTGCAGAACAACGTTCTCATTTTTTTTTCATTCCTGATGTCTTCCTCCTTCCACTCCCCACCCATCTCTTAATCTTCTTCTACACTGAGAATAATCTATCTCTCCACTTTGATTTTCTGTCTTTTATTTTGCTCTTTACTGTTATTCCAGCTTTCACATGTAAGAGAAACAATGTGACATGTAAGCTTGTGTGTCTAATTTATTTCACTTAAAATGGACTCAACGGCCCTTGATTTCTCTACACATTTCTCAAGTTTATCTTTCTTTATGGTAGGATAGTATCCATTGTGTGTAAATAGCAAGTTTTATTCATTCATCAATTTTAATTTTTTTTATATTTTAGTTTTTTGAGACAAGGTCTCACTTTGTAGTTCAGGCTGGTTCTGAACTCAACCTTGAACTCAACAATCCTCCTGTTTCTGCCTCCCAAATTGAGATTACAGTCATGAACCACTATGTCTGGCACTGTGGTATGTGGTACTGATTGCTGGTGGGTGTCAGTCACCATGCCCAGCGTTGTGGTATTTGTTTACTAGGATCAAACTTAAAACCTTATGCTTGCCAGGCATACACTTGAAACACTGAGCTAAATCCCTGGGTGCTATTTAGTTATTTCAAAACAAAAGTTTTTACAGTAGGATACTAGATATTTCATTCTACCATGACCAATTTTCATAAATATAAATTTGTGAATAGTAAGATTCAAATATAACAATGAAATTTTTATTATGAAATCACAAATTAAATATATTATTTGTATTTCTATCTGCTGTATGTTCTTTTTTAAACATTGGATTGAGTTCACTTTAAATTTTAATGTAATGTCTAATCAGTTATGTAATGGAAAACATCAATCAGTTTTATAAATCATTATCAGAAAATATAAGTGTATATATATGTATATACATACTATATACATACATACATATATATACATATTACATATATATGTACTATGTATGTATGTATGTATGTAAAGTCTATATATTTGGAGACAGGGTCTTGCTTTTGTAGTTCAGGCTGGCCCTAAGCTCACTAAGTAACCCATGTGAGCCTTGAACTCACAGCAATCCTCCTGCCTCTGCCTCCCATGTGCTCGGATTACAGGCCTGAGCCACAATCCTTGGCACTCTAGTATGTGATATTGATTCCTGGTGGGCATGAGTCTGTACATCTGGTATTGTATGTAGCTACTGGGGACAAAAAAAAAAAAAAGGCCTTGCCCTTGCAAGGCAGATGCTGGAACCACTGAGCTAAATTCCTGACCTAATCAGAAAATATTTTTAAATAATTATAGTATTTCTATATACTCCTTTCTTACTTATGAACAATGGGAAGGATATTTCTATATTAGTAAGCAATCTAGGTCACATCCTACCCCTCTTTTCTTAAATCTGGTTGTTTTTCATTCACCTCCATAAAATAAAATTCATCTACAATATCATTTGATGAGCATGTAATAAAATTCAAGGAGCTGCTGAAGCTGACATCTAGGTGAAGGGCCTAAGTGACTCCATCTTGAAGCCCAGCCTCCACTCTGTTATGTGTGCTCTCTCCCAAGTAAAAGCACAAGTGAACCTTGTCCTTCTTTTGTATCCTTAATAAACACCATCATCTAGGTCCTTATCATTTCCTGAGTCACAGTATACTTTGCCTAGACCTTGTTCCTACCTCCTGACCTTGTCCTATCTCCTGTGTTCTGGCTCACAAAAGGGATGATGTCATAACTCACATAAATGGGAAAGGAGGGGAGAAGGAAACCAATGTAATCTGTCAATACTATAAAAGAGACAAGCTTGCCCTATTTTGAAGTCTCTGACTTTGCTCAGCAGACCCACAGCATACTGTGTCAATAAAGTGCCTTTGTACTTGCATATGAGTTTGAACTTATTTCAGGGTGGAGATTTCTAGATCCACCAATGGGAGTCAGTCGTCATTTGCTGTATGTCACCCTGAGAAACTTATCTTAGCAGTAAGCCATTCTGATTTATGGCCACAGGTTTCAAAGCTCTGCTTTTCAACATTTCCCACCATTATCTCCTTCACTCATCACTATCTACTCCAGGGTATCTGAAAATAGCAAGAAAGAATAAGCATTAATAGGAAAAGAACATAATGATAGCCACCATGATAGCCACCCACCATTATTTTATATTTTATTGGGTTCTAAAGTCAATTCAGAGTATGACACTGGAAATCATATTCTGAAGCTATGGTAGAACAGGGTGAAAAAGTAAGAGATTGAATTGCTCGTTGAATAGCCAAATCATCAAAATATCAATCTCTTGAATTTTATTTACTTTATGTTTAAAGTTTTATCATTAAACTATATATGTATATGGAATTCTGTGTAGTATTTGTTGCATGCATGTCCTGAGTAATCATCAAATCAGAATGCTTAATATTTCCTTAATAAATATTCTTTAAAAATACTTCACTAACATAATAATTGTACTTGAATTTTAAAGCACTGATTCATTTTATCCTCAGGGAAATGAATTTTGTAAACAGACTTAGAAGTAACATTATTAATTCTGGAAACAGCTAGTAGAAGGATTATGTGAGTAAAGGTGGGATAAACTTTCATGGCTTCAGCAGAGTGGAGCTTCTCCGCAGTCTAATGTGTTGCGTCATATGTATCCCCACACCCCTGAGGTAGCCATTGTTTCTCATCACCGAACACAATACTTCATAGTCTCCTGGCTCTCTCTCTTTTCTCTTGGTGAAGGCAGAGAAACTCCACTGCTGAGCCTGGTAGAATTAATGAAGACCTTCATGCTCCTCTTGTGAGGGAGGAGATAACAATAGAGTTCCTCCAGTTGCAGCACTCCCTTGAATCCACTGTGGACCCTCATGTAATCTGAGACACAGTGGCCTCTTTGTGCCTGAGAAGTTTACAAATCCATGGTAACACCAAAACTCTGCTCATGTAGTAAAAGTTGATTGACTACAAGTTGTGCATCATTAGACCATAACTCATTATTTTTATTTTGTCAAAAATATGAAAGTGATGGAGCACTTATCTTCACTAGGAGGCATGATAATCACTTCTGTTTTCTTGCAGTAAAATATACATAATGTAAAATGTGTCTGTAGCCATCTTTAAACTTAAAATTTGTGGCATTTAGTTCATATCATTGTGCAACTACCACAGCCATCTGCCTGCAAAATTGTCTTATCTTGCAAGATATTCTTTATTTAGATAATTGTTATCAATGTATTTTCAAACTTTTATCTAAGTGATTTGAAAGTATCCTCTTATTAAACAAAATGAATAAATCACTGACATGCCACTTAACATCTTTGAAGAATGCTGGAAATTAAAATCCATACATTATTAATTCCAGGCAGTATTTCCCACATATAAGCATAAGTACAATTCATAATAGCTGGAATATGCACATGACTTACATGTCCATTGACAAATCGACTGATAAAGAAAATGTACTGTTTTTACCCAAAGGAGTATTACTCTACCATGAACAGGGATATATCTGGAAAAATGAATACACTTCTAAACTATAATCCTAACTGAAATAAATCAGACACACAAACATAAATATCACATACTTTCTCTTATATGAAAACCCCAAAATGTAAATTTAAAAAATATAGATACTAGGAAAAAGTAGATAGATTTTAATAAATAGATTTTAATAAAAGGGAAGAGAAACATGAGACAATGGGGAAGAGAAGGATATAAAAAAGAATGACGATGATTATGTACATGTAGCAATGAGTAGCGAGAAATTTATCCTTCTGTAATGCCAACATATACTAATAAAATATTAAAACTGAAAAACAAAATCAAAATAGAATTAATAATCATGCACATCCTATATCTACGAGGAGAGAGAAAAAAGAGAAAATTGGACCTTGCTCATCAACAACAGCAACAATTCCAGTGGCCACATATTTGACTGTTGTCAGTGTCACTGGAAAGAGGAGACTCAGATAAGCCCAAGTGGACATTACTTCTGCTGAGACACAGGACAGTCAAAGCAGGACCAACTTCAGTATGAAACATCAGTTGTTCTCACAAGAGCAGCATGGGTTGCAGGTCTGTTCTCACCTCCTATCATCCTGTGTTGCTAGTTGAGAATCTTCCACTCTTTCTGCCAGAAATGGATAAAGCCAAGGAGTAGCCTAACTTTGGTCTCTGTTTCTGAAGAAGGCAGAGCAGAACTGTTGGCAGGAAAAAAAAAAAAAAAAAACCTTCTATCCTGTCTATAACTTATCAGAAGAACCAGTTGGGAAAAATAAATCTTTACTGAGTACTTACTCTTCCAAATATTGGGACTTGGTTTAATCAGAGAACACGAAGAGGAATGCTATGATATAAGCTTATCTTGTGACATAAGCAATAAAGACTATGCTTCATTGTAACCTAATTGTATAGTGTTTTAGAAGTGAAATTATTTTCAGAACAAACTAGAATATTTTCTGCTGTAGTATGATTGATTTTTAAGAGATGACTAGTCCAGAAGTTTAAATAATTAGTATTTAGATCTCACTGAATATGTTCCAAATATAGGACAATAAAAATAAGGGGGTAACCCTCATTGCTAATCAGCAAAATGGAAGCAAGTTTTCTTGGGCGAATCACTTTCCATCCATAATGGAGTTTTTCTCAACTAGTGCTTTGGAGAGTTTTAAAACAATCCCTAAGGCATCGAGTGGTATTGCATTAATTTCTCATCAATCTACCTAGAAAGGTACAAATATGGTCTCTTCTGGGGAGAATTAAGGTAATAATGATTTAATGCATTTCCATGTTGTCTAATTCAGACAGAAATTTTAAATTGAGAAAAACTGTCAGAGAAAGTATTTTTAAAGTCTACTAATACACATAAGGTAATATGTTACTGATTCACAGTAAATTGACACAATAATGTCATAAGCAATTTGGCAATATTGTTGAATATTGTTGTGACTATGGGAAGAACATCTTTGTCTACCTTTTATGTAAAATGTATTTATGGAAGAACAGACTGAGAAGAATATACATTTTTAAATTTTATATATTGAGATGACTCTAGTTCTCCAGTTGAGGCTGCCTCTCAAATCACTATGCAGCCTAGCCTAGCCTTGAACTCACAGCAATCCTCCTGCTTCTGTCTCCCCAACGAGCATTGTGATATGTGGTGCCGGGGATCAAACATGTGCTTGTCAGGAAGAAGCCTAAACCAATGAACTAAATCCTGGGTCCCAAATACACTTTAAATTAGCAAGATTTCTGAATGCAGAAAGCAAATGCACTGGAACTCCATCCTTTCATATGGTAAATGGTACACATATTTTTAATTGATTTTACTACTTTAAAAATGAAAGTAAAACCTGTGGCTTTTATTCTGTCCTTCTCATGATTGGTGGTTGAATAACAATAACTAGTTATTCACTCTTTTAACAAATAGACACTCTAAAAACTATTTTCCACAACAGAGGTAGAGAATCCTCCAGTAAACACTATAATTATTACTACATACTATATATTTAGTATATTTCATATTGTATTTTATTTGAAATATATTGAAGTTAGTCTAATATTTTTCTGTACATTTAATTTATTTTCACACTATTTCTGTTATTGCAATTCAAATAGTATTAATAGTGACAATTTTAATTATTTGTAAAGAATTTCAAATGTATTCCAATCAATTTTAACCTTGGTAACTATAGTTATGCATATACAGAAAATATTTGGAATGATGGATAAAATTACATGTTATCCACTTTGGAACACTGCATGCAGCTAACAAAATAACTGATATTTAGTATTTTATTGTAATACCATTTAATTCTTATTGTCTGTTTTTATGAGCCATAGTCTAAAAGCTTTATTTTTAGTATATCTGAATATATACTTTATCTGGGTTGCTTGCCAACAATTTCAATGTCATATTCAATAATAAATTTCTGCATTGTAAAGAATATTGATCAGATGAGATAGGGCACATTCAGAGTGTTATGGTCATAGACCATAAAGAATAATTTTTAACTTCAAAATTTCTGAAAAAATATTTACTTTACAGAATGAAATTGCTGGTTCATTGCTTACAATACAGTGGGTTTAATCTACATATAAAAATTTCACATTTTGGGGCCGGGGATATAGCTCAGTGGCACTGGCGCCTGCCTTGTAAGCTCAAGGGCCCGGGTTTGATCCCTGTTAACCACATACAATACTGGGTGTGGAGACTCACCCCAGCAGCAACCAGTACCACATACCACAGTGCTGGGAGTGGTGGCTCATGCCTGTAATCCCAGCCCTCGGGAGGCAGAGGCAGGAGGACTGCTGTGATGTGAGTTTGAGGCTGAGTTCAGGGCCAGCCTGAACTACGAAGCGAGATCCTGTCTCAAAAAAACAAAAAAACAGCAACAAAAATTTCACTTTTTGGGTTGATTTATATATTGTCACAGTTTGTTTTCAATTAGCCCACACTACTAGAAGTCACTGTGTCAGGAACTGATATTTCTCTGTTTATATTGATGCAGTATAAAAAAAGCAAAACTCTGTTGTAGTGGTGGTAAAGACCTGCAGTTTCACTGTTATTAACCTTTGGATCATTTATAAATTTGTATTTATTTTGCTATTTGTGGAATATAGTAGTGAGTTTTATTGCAACTATTGTGATGTGAAGTTGGTTTTAATTCTACTATTTCTTTTTTTCATTTTAAAGTTAGGTCTTCTCATGAAGTTTTATTGAGTTCTAAGCAAAGATTTTCCACTTTTGTTTCCTTCTTTCCTCTCCAGGATTAAAAGGCCTTCTTATTTTGCTTTATCTGTGTTATAATTTCTTTTTAAAACCTCATTCCTTCCAGTGATGATACCTTCTCAAGTAAATTACATACCACAAAATGGGGACTAGGTCATCAAGCACAGCATTAACATACAGGGTGTTTCTCTGATGCATTTTTTAAAATTTTAATTTTGACTATAATTTAAAGAAAAATGATTGGATTTTTATTGAATTTTATATTACAGTTTCTATCTCTTATAAGAATGATTAATTTCCCATCTGTAATTCAGACCAGTATTGTTTGATATTTATTTTACTATAAATCATTCAACTGGTCAAATCTGACCTCAACTCTAAGCTTTAAAGAAGAGGAAAACACAGCTCTTGCATTTTAAGCCACAAAACCTAAAGGATTTTCTAGTCTGACATTTGCCTGTGAACAAGGTTTTACTAGCCACACATAACAAATGAGGCGTTCAAAACTATCTTTGTTAAGTATGAAAGTTAGCACTGGGACTAGGTTTAACTCCAAAGCCTGCAGTAGGAAATACTCAACTTTTAAGGACTCACCAAGAACATGCAAAGTAACTATATCATCCTGACTCTGTCAAAGGAAGTTATTAAAAATCAGCCCTGAAGCTTAAATTATAGAAGCCTCTGGATGCTAATGACTCCCTTCATAGTTCCGTCTGCGATTGGGAGAAACCTTCCTTGACAATTCTAGGTGAATAATATTGGAAGCTGCCTACAACTAGCAGAGGTTTAATGTGATCTTTCAGTTATTCTCTTGTTTGAACTAGAAACTAACCCCATACATATGGAAACTTTAGCAGGTTTTTACTAAGTCTAATGTGTTTACTTCACCTGCTGATAGCATTTGTCCAGAAAAATTAGCTATTCAAAATCTACTGTCTCCCTTTGAAGTAAAATGTTGAAACAATTTGTTAAGCATTTTCTGTAAAACTGCATCATCACAGGCTCACCTACTGTGGTGGGGCATGTCAGTGTCAAATTGGCCACTTTGGGGGTCTGTTCAGAAATGGGTGGCACTCCCCTCAATGTGTGTCCATGGAGGTCACGCACATATGGCCCAGGAGATCTACATCTGTTCCCATATCTTTCCTCTGTCCACTGTTCCCCCAACCTGCTTTTTAGCAACCATGGAGTCAACATCTTCATTCCATCATGCTGTTCCATCATGATGTTTCTTCCAGAAGCCAGCCCTCCATGAAATGAATTCCCTGATGCACAAACTAAACTAAATTTGTCTTCCTTTAAGTTGTAGGGGTTGGGCGTTATGTTCCAGTAAATAGGAAAACTGACTAATAAACTTTCCAAAAAGTTAACTAATCAGAAACCACTTTGGACTCCTTTTCTTCTTTGTCCCAAGTGGTTGCCTGCAGTACTCCTTCCTAGTACTGTGGTTAGCACCAGAACCATACTAAAAGTCATATTCCTCAAAAAACTTTTGCAAAGTTTTTCTATTCTAATTATATGGCACCTTTATGTTGTGCTAGATAAAAATGTAGCCTAGTAAGCCAGGAATGGAAGACTGCAGTTTTCTAGTGGAATGTGGCACTTTTATTCACAGACAGGAGAGGGGTATTTTAGGATACAGGGGTAGAAGCTAGAATGTCTGTTGTAACTCAGACAAGAAAACAGTTTCCTGGTAAAATTCTTCACTTTTAGTAGAAGTTTTGTCTTGTTCTATCACGGCTCTCAAATGATGGAATGAGGGTCACACATATAATAGAAAACAATCTACTTTATTTAAAAGCTACTGATTTAAATTATAATTTCATATTAAAATATCTCCTTGGAAATATCTAAAATATCATTTGAACAAATGTTTGGGTACTGTGTCTTAGTGTATTTGACACATAAAATCATTCAAGGAATTCACTCATACAAATGAGAAAAATCTGGGAATTCAAAATTCTTTATGGAAGTCCAAAAGGCTGCAGAGGTTAAAATTCCAGCTAGAAGTGGCTTTCTTGATAGAATTCTCTCTCTTTCCTGTCAGGGTCTTCAATAACAGGATAATGCTCACCTGTGTTGAAAAGATTAATTTGTCATTTGTGGTGCACCTGTTATAAATTGTGTGTTTCAATATGTAAATAAAACCACTACACACCCAAGAGGGTTTGAGAAGTATTATATTTTATAACTAGAAGAAAGTGCAAAGTCAGAAGGAATAGCTCCATCTTACCACTCAGCATGTCATTACCGGCAAAACAGCACAGGAAGAGCATGACTGAAGAACGGGGTCTTGGGAGCAACCAGAGATGAAGAGCAGAGCTTTGCACTGGACTAAAGCAAAGTACGTTCTATCTCTTTATGTTTTGAGCAGACAAAGACAACACCAAGCCAAGTAGCAGACATGACCAAGTACTCGAGGCCACAGCTTTGGCCAAAAGGCGAGCCAGATACCTTATTTGAAAAGTTCCAAATGTTCTGTCTGTAGTTGTTTTGCAGAATTAGAAGACACGGTCCTTTCCTATCTCTTCTGGCTTTCCAGAGAGAGAGAGAGAGGGAGGACCAGTCCCCTTCTTTGAACAGGTTTATTGAGTGCAGAGGTGTGTCTGTACAAAGCCTATTTAACTCTTTATATTCTTTTTCTACTTCACTTCCCCTCATTAAAGGAATTGCATCAGCCATGAAATAAGTAGATAAATAGGAAAGAGAATGTAAATGATAACATTTAAAAAAAATTTCTATTTGTGAATATTTTGATCATCTTTGCTCTTTATTCTATGAACTAATAAATATGTACAGTAACAAAATAAAATATTAAAATGAATATAAGAAATTCAATAGTATTGTTAGAATTGAATTATTTGCAATTATCATTCACTTTAATGGTATATATCAAATATTATTTTCATATTTCATTAATATCTGCATGTTTAAATTATCAGTAGATTATATTTAAAAAATAAGACTGGGTAGATTTTTTTCTTGTGGTTTTGAATTTCTAATATCTGGTTCAAGCTTGCAAAACTTAAAAGTATTTTACCTAGAATTATATATTTACCTAGCAGTAGTAAGTTATTGTTAATTTCCACCCAAACTGTAATAACTGAAATAAATTATTTCTGTCTCATTAATTACTATGAAAGACAAGGGAAGAGGACACAGCCAGAACCCTTGTGGAAAACTGTAGACCCCATGAGCCCCACAGAAAAAGGATTAACAACAAACAATAAAGTTGGAACCTTGAAAAACAGGCTGAGCCTGGGCTCCACTCTTGCTACTCTGAGCAGCTGTAGCAAAAGGGAAAACACTGAAGCAGCAAAAGAGCCTAATCCCCCTACTCGTTGCACTTTTATTACCTACCCTTCACACCCATAATCCTCACACGCATAAACAGAGCTGTCATCCACAATAAACAGAGCTGTCATCCACAATATTCCCTGTAGTTGAAGATCCTATAGTAGAAGATCCCATAGGGCAGGGTAGACTTCTTTAAATTCCAATAAGCCCCAGTAAATTTTAAAGCCGATAATCCTCATGAGTAATCCTTGTAGTTTAAAATCCCATAAGGTGGCTCAGATGACCACAATAATCCCAGTAGTTGATCCCATACGGCAGGGCAGACATTTTTAAATCCAAGTAAGTCAGTCTTAAATCCTAGTAAAACGTCTGCACTTTCCAACAAATTACTTCTGCCCCTCTCCTCACCTGTTCATCTGCTTTCAAATTAAATACAAATAACACAATTGCTTTTCAGATCTTGGACGTTACTTTTTTTTTTTTTTTTTTTTTTTTTTTGAGACAGGGTCTCGCTTTGTAATTCAGGCTGGCCCTGAGCTCAGCCTCAAACTCACATCACAGCAATCCTCCTGCCTCTGCCTCCCTAGTGCTGGGATTACAGGTGTGAGTCACCATGCCCGGCACTGTGGTAATGGTACTGGTTGCTGCCGAGCATGAGTCACCACGCCCAGTATGTTATGTGGTTACCGGGAATCGAACCCTGGCGCTTGCACTTGCGGGACAGGCGCCGGAACCACTGAGCTAAATCCCCGGCCCGGATGTTACTTTTAACATCTTGTACTAACTGCTCTTTCTTCGTGACACCAACTTGGTGCTACTTGAAGTTTGTGGTCAATCAAAACTGTCACTTTGTCAGGTCCCCAGGGGCCTGGTCCTCAGCGATCACCTCTGCACCCCAATTGACCTGTAGAGAGGATCAGATTTAGATAAAACCCTGTCACATGCACATATTTCTGGTAGGTAAAATAATGTTTTATAACAAGTGTTTGCTCAGACACATATATTGTTAAATCGGTGTAAGCAAAATGATCTGCATAATTGTACCAGTGTAGGTTTTCACACACTTCTCAGGAGCCATAATGAATGCAATAATTCAACTGGTATGAATGGAAATAAAACACCGAGATTTGACCTGCTAATTTGTACACACAAATGGGAATTTACACAAGAAAAGTGAAGACCCAAAGAAAAAATAAGAACCTGAAGTTAATGTGCTAAACTGACCACAGACTTGTAGATCTTAGAAACATGAGAAGATAAAGAAGTTTTGTCTTTGACAAATTATGCGAGAAAGTGAGAAGAAAGAAAAGTTTTAGTTTAACCCGATTCATTTTAGAGTTTTCTGCTGACCTCTATTCTGGTGATAAGAATGCCTCATACTCCTGGTTCAGAAAGGCACTTTTTCACCTGAGAGTCTGTTTTATCTTTTGCTTTCCACAAGCAAAAGGAATGTCTTTCTTCCCAAGTCGTTCCAAACTTCTTTTCTGATGATAGCCAGTTATTCAGGTCTGGACTTCCACTCATAGACCATTTGTTTTCTGGAAATATATTTTTCTTATCTCCATATTCATATAACTTTTCTGTATTTTAATATATGTATATATTTCAAATGATTATATGTGAGAGTGATCCTAAACTGCAACCAGTTTTTAAATAAAAATTTCCCCTTCAAAATATGCCTTTTGCTTTCCAGCATATTTATTTCATAATTCTTGACCCCTGAGAAGCAATTCTGGAAGTCTTCATTCATATCTTCAGTTCTGCTGTTCTGGTGGCCTTGATGTCCTGAATTAATTTAAAGTGTTTACCTTCCATGGTCAGTATCTCTTTGATAAAATAATCAAAGGTCCCACAGTGTCAGACCACATGAATGAGACGAGTTAGGGCACATTTTATGTTCTTTATGAGCCTGCCTTTCCATTGGATAGCACACAGCACCAGGATTGATGAAGTTTTCATAATGCCTTGAAACAACAGGAATGAAGATTTTCAGGATTGCTTCAGAAAGTAGTAAGAAGGATGTGATAAGTGTTTGAAGTATGTGGATGCATTTTGAGTGGGAGATTCATATCAATGTGCCTTTTATATTTTTATAAAACATTCATTATATATTTTGTTCATACGTTATAACTTCTATGAAGTCCAGATCTGCTTTGTGGAATGGGTGAGATGTCTCTAGAGCAAAAACTTAATTCTTTTGGTTAAGGACTCATTTTAATGTTAGGCTGGAAATTTTACACATAATTATAAAATATAAAATTATATAGAACTTCTCAGTATCTCCACATGGTTATCTTATAAATAGATACAACATATTTAGAGGTCACAATAGGGATCAGATTAAAATTCTGTAATAGAATCCTTTTACCACCCCTCACTGTTCCATCTCCTTCATTTTAAGAAACTAACTTTATAGAACTGTATTGTTAATAAACTTCATTCCTTATTCCATTTAGTCTCAATTTATGTCTTGCAATGTATTTCATATTTTTCTTCAAATGGTATTTCTTGAGTCACTGAAAATGCTCTTGTTTCTTTCTTATTAACTATAATTTTCTTTGTCCTTAATTTGTTTTTTTTTTTCAGATTAATACTATTAGTCTCTTTTCTCATAAAACCATGAGTTAAAATGGTTACATATTAGAAATGCCTTGGCCAGTGATGTTGTTTATGAAACTTTCAGATCTGCTACTACAGCATATTGTTAAAAATTTTGAATGAAATGAAGCATAAACACAGCTTTGATCTTGGAGTGTTGACACTATAAGACCTACTCCCAGAACTTTTAACCTGAGCAAAAGAATCACACACCCAAGGACAGCCAAGTTAACTTGGAGATTTAGCAAGACTTTGTCTCAAAATTTTTTAAAAAATGAAGTCTTGAGATATTGCTTAATAAGAAAGCTCTGGGTTTAATACCAAGCACTGCCGAGAGAGAGAGAGAGAGAGAGAGAGAGAGAGAGAGAGAGAGAGAGAGAGAGATATGAGGAAAGAGGAGGCGATGAGACAAGATGAGACAAAAATAGAAGAGAACAGAAGAGCTTCACATTAGTTTGTCAAAGCCCAAAATCCTTTGACTTCTCATATTTTCATGATTTACAATCTGTGTTCAAGTTAATGCATTAGCATAAAAGTCTAGTTCTTCCTTAGGTCTTCATTTTTCTTGTGCAGAGTCCTATTTGCACAGATGAATTACTAGATAAAATTTGAATATTTTATTTTCCTTCATCTCTAGCATGACACTTAAACTGTTATGTATGATTGCAGTTCCTTCTTCATTGGGAAGAGGAAGAATTTTATCTTCTTTGTGCAAAAATAATAAATTATTAAATTATCACAGGTTGAATGATAGTTCTCCAAATTCCTGGGGATATAGAAACTCAAAGTATGTGATTTCATTGAAAGTATGAGTTTTGACATTATAATAAGATAATGCTCAAGTGAGATCTTATTGGATTAGGCTTGGTCCTATATCTAATGAGAATGTCCTTATGGGAGACAGAATATGATATGCAATGACCCATGATGAAAAAATATGGTGATGGGAACAGACACTTGAGTGGTGCTCCTCCAAGCTCAGAGACTCAGATGTTTGCTGGGAAACCCATACAGTCAAGTGAAAGATATAAAAAGCTCATTTCTCAGAGCTCAGAGAGGAAATGAAGTTTTAAAACCTTGATTTCATGCTTTTGGCCCCCAGAGCTGTGACCAAATATATCTATTGTTGCAAGCTACAAAATTTGTGAAAAATTTCATAACAGCCCTAGGAAATTATTACAGAGTTCACTGATAAACACAGATACTTACGTGCCTAGCAGTGGATTAACACTGCATTGACCAAGGCTTAGCAACTAATTTTTTTAAGTTTTATTACAATAAACTTGAGGAATGATAATAATAACAGATACAAATGACTAACTTAACTAAAATTAAGAAAGGAGTTTTGAAGATATATTTTCTTCATTTTATATTTTGTTATGTATTGCTTTGTTATCTTTGCATTTATTGACATTCTAATGGTACTTCAGGGACCTAAAATGTCATCTACCTACCATATAATTAATTCTTCCTTTACGCACTAAAAATGAATGGACTGTTTTGTGGGTATGGAATATGGGTTTACATGAAATATTGTGACATTATCTTTTTGAACAGATAAGTAGAATTGAGCTTTAGAATAAAGTGATCTCAGATTGAAGACAAATATACTGCCTACTTGTTAAGTTGGAAACAAATACAGGATAAAGATATATATGAAAATAAATATATGAAACTCTAAAGTTTAGGAGTGCTTCACAACTTTATAAAATCAAGTAACAATGAAAATTCAAACTTGATTTTTAAGTTGGGAACATTAAAATTAGACATGAAATTCTACATCTATTTTCTTTCGTATAGGTCTCAACTTTTTGGAAGACAAAACTTTTCAAAAATTCTGATAAGAGTTTTCTCTGCTTCCATACTTCATATGGAAACTTATTTAAGACAATTTATTTTGGCATTGAAACTTTTGAAATATAAGTTTAGGCAAATCTTTTATTTTACCCAAGGGACTGACATATTATTTCTTTATTTCAACATTTTCTGCTTCTTTTTAAAATTCTGATATGAAAGTATGTCCATATCTATATATTTGGATAAGAAAACAAACTTTATATAGCAGAATAGACTACTTCATTGTCACTAGAATAAAAGTTGGACTGAGGAGAAATGTGGAACAGCAATAGGAGCAATAATAATCAAGCAGAATTTTGCTTTATCTAAAGAGAAGTATGCAATGTTTTTAATAAGACTCAAATTTGAAGACTTCTGGGAGTGAGCGTTTTCAGTGACAAGGAAGATTGAGGTTGGGAGTGAAGGAAGGGTTTGCAGCAACATCCTCATGGAGAGTTTTGGTGATGGTGAGCACAGATATGATGGGATGGATTCAGAGGAGAGGAGACCAGAGAACCTATCTAGGTGCTAAAATTCCCAATAGCTGACACACTATACAAAGCTCCTTTTCTTACACATTATTAGACCATTAGGAAGAGCATTGCTTTGGAAGCCAACTCATGAGAGCCAACTCATGAAGTCAGTGAGTTTTGCTAAGAAAATACAGTAATCACTGAATTGTTCAGAGGCTGCTTATAAAGGTGATGGAGTTTTTCAGATGTTTCTATTTCTCTATCTTTTTTTTTTTCTATTTTCCATCTGTTGCTCACAATTGGTCATTTCACTGTTCATCAGTCTTTTTACTAGAGGCTGGGAATTATTCTGAAACTCCAGTCATTAAATGTTGCATCTTGTTTGCATCTTAATTGAGATTTTGTTTGTTTCTGTCTTTGTGGGTGAGTGTAATCCATTTCCTAACATCAAAGAGTATTTCAGAGGAGGAATAGCTCCTGAAAACCATGTAATCCACTCAAATCAAACCTCGGATCTTTCCAAAGTTAAAACTATTCCTTCAATGAAATCATTGTCTGTTACAATGTTATTTCCAGATAGCTTTACAAAAGTTTATGAGAAATTTTGTGGATCTATTAACTATTACTGCTCAGTTGCACATCACTTTTTGAAAAGCTGTTTTGCATATCTTTAATTTTTGATGAAAACCTCATCTGTCTCCTGGTAAACTGTATGTTCCCAGGTTATTTTCCTTTAAAACTTGGATACCGAGGAGCAAGACTACTTCCAATTATCTCTCTCTTCCTTGTTTTTATCAAAACATGCAGGTAAGTCCTTCACGTATAAAACTTTTGTGATAGTTTACTCAAGTCATCATTATAAGGAAATAAGAGTTGAGAAGAAGCAGCACACTTATGGAGAAAAATCTTTTCATTTGCTGATGCGATTATTTGGATCTTGAATATTTACAAACGGTCTTATTCTGTAGGCTTGGTCCTTAACTTAGTTTTATAACTAATGGGCAGTAGTTTTAGAGTACAGTCTAGTGGCAGGAAGTTGGATATCTAATCAGCTGTGCTTTAAGGAGTATGAAGACCATAGCTGCTCTTTTTTCTTGTTCACAATAACCTTGAGGTAGGCACTGCCATTGCTGTAGATTCCTGCCATAATGTCTTGCTTATGCATAGACCCAAAAGGACTGGCTCATGGACTGACTTATCATAGACTTAATGGACTGAAACCATGACAAAAGTTTAGCTTTTCTTTTTTTAAAAGCCTTTAAAGTATGTTACCTAAGCTATCTTATAATGGTAATACAGACTTAGTAACACAGAGGATAAAATTATTCCAACTAGAGTCACTTTGTCACTTTATCCTTTTCTTCCTATAATTAGGGCTTTCATTTAAATCTCCTTTTTTGGATCACACTCTTTCCTATACTGAGACTCAGTTGGAAAGGCAATAGATGTCCCATGCTTCTAATATGACTGCCATACCAGGTGATATTTACTTATTTTGGGGAACTAAAGACTACAACTGTAAAAGTGGCAGAAAAGGACACAAGGAAAACAATTAGAATAGTGGCATAGAATATTTTTTTCTAAAAGATATTGCAACATGGTATGTGTACCTGTGTGTATGTGTGTGTATGTGTGCATTTATGTACAAATTTGCTTTTTTAGTTTTTCCATCTATCATTTGAAATTGATATAAAATCAATCACTTTAAGAAAATGGCATAACGTAAAGAGTGGTTTATTAGCATACCATTCAATAAATTGCCTAATTCCTTTCAATTAACTCAAATGTTTTCTAGGAGTTAGTAGCCTGTTCTTCCTTAGCAGTAATTGGCACATAGAACTAAGAAAAAAAATAGACATGTCAACTTGAAGAAAAATACACCCGACATATCTTTCTTTATTCTAACACAGTAATATGATAATTACACTCCTTTTCTTTAACTTTTGCACTTCCTAGTAGGAGAGATAGGAGAGGGTAGAGCTGGCCGGGGAAATGGGCAGCACCTGTCAATTACAAGACCCTAGAGAAACTCCAGTAACCTGTATGTAGTATCTCTCAGCAGTTTCCATGAGATATGGACTGTGTAAAAGAATGCTGGACATCACAGGGAGCTGCTATCATGAGTATGCACAGTGGCCCATGCCGTGCTTCCCAGCTGCAACATCTACTTTTATTTTTGCTTTTATTATTTTTTTCTCTCTATTCTGCTGAAGTTCACTTTGCAGAGCTAGTTTCTCCAATACCCTTCAATCCACACTTTTCAAATAAACTTTTGGCACCATTTTTGGCTTGTTTCTTCCAGTTTTTTTGATAACAGCAAAAGAAGACATACAATAGTTTTAATTGGCAGCCATTTCTAAGAACTACCCAATAACCTTCCATTTCTACAAAGTGTCCCAGCCTTCCTTCCTACTTCAGTGTTCACAAACTTTATGTTCAAATTGAGTAGATTATGATTCCTTTTCAAAAATTTCCATCTCCAACCTGTCTAGCTTCTAGAAATGGCCCTTTTCTACTTTAAATCCAAATCTACTTTTATATTTTGTTTATACATTTTCCAAGATCAGGCGTATTTAGTGTGGTATGGCCGGCCATAGACCAGTTTAAATATTTTCATTAAGATTTTCTTCCTTAGAATTACTCCTTTTCTCCAAAATACAGTGCATTCAAATGCAGTGGTATCTCAGTTCGTGACCTTAATTCTTTCTTCCATTCCTCATTCATGTTCATAAAAGAAAGATAGCTGCAGTCTTGGATGTCTCCAGATGCAGAGTTCATGAACAAAAAAAGTTTTGCCAAACACTTCTGTTTGTGAACCAAAATGATTGCAAACTAAAATGTTCATGAACTAGGAAAAAACTAAATCAGTTTTAATAAAAAACTATCCAGATGCCAAAATACTTTCTCTAAAATTATATATGCATATGAGTGTGTATGTATGTGTGTGTGAGTGCACATGTGCATGTATTGCTTTTGTTCAGATCATCAGGAAAACCTTACTCAGTGTTACAGAACAAAATTTTATGCTGAGTTATTTGAATTTGAATAACTGACCCATGTTAAGTCCTTTCCCACATGTAATTCTTCACTATAATTCATTTTTTTAATATGTGTAGGTCAGTACATCTCTACCACGTTGCAAATTCAGGGAAAAGAAGAAACCACATATAATTTATATTCATCTATATATTTATATTAGATTAATATATTTAAATATCATCTATAATTTATATTAATCTATATGCTAGATAGTGACTGTTTCTTGTCATTAACAGCACAAAAGAAATATTTATGAATTAAATTAAGAACTTTTTAAATTTCAAAAATAAAATGAATGAATTGGACCAATATCTAAAGTGAAGATCTCTAAAGCGAAGAAGGCAAAAGCAATTTTCACTTTGTAATAGAGGTGAACATGATTAGTTTAATCATATAATAAGAACTTTCAATTAAGGGTGGGAAGATTAAATAGTTAAAACTTCAGTTTCTAAAAAGATTCCTGAAAAATGTTGCACTGAGTGAGCTGGTTAGGAAACAAAGACTAGGTCTAAGTTAAAAATACTTTTGTAATGGCTGGTACAATTTAGTTAATTAACATGGAAAGAGTTCTAACTGAGCCAGAGCAAGACGTGGAAATCATTAAGTGGATTTCTAACAAGGATAAATAACATTCTTTCAAATTAAATGGTGTGTTCGGTACTTAGAAGGATTTATAGTTTTTACTATTTCTATACTTTATTTCAAGATACTGATTTCATTTAAATCATTGATTTCTAGGGCTTGAAGTAAATCAGTTCAATTATGTTTAAATTGATTAATTTTTCCTGGCAGCCTTCTAATATGTGAAGGTTAGTGGATTACATCCCATAGGAAGAATCCTACATTGCTTGGGGATGATTTTATATGCACACTAACTTTTTTACCCAAAATAGTAATTAATGGAGCACAAGTTTCTTGTGGTATTGACCATTCTATTATCCTCTGTTCTGAGGCTGCAAACCAAAGCTCTAATCTATACCTGACTTTGACAGATATACACCTGAGTCTTAAAATGTATGAAGTCAATAAACTATAGAAATAGTAAGGTCATATACCATCATTCAGAAGCTATCTCTGAGCATATGGTAATGGAGAACTGATTGGTGATATAGTCAGTCATTTTATAAACAAAACACCATCTTACTGTAGGCAATACATCATGAAAAGATCAGTTCCTATGTTCCCAAGCAGGGCTCTGCAAACCTTCACTGTGAAGGGACAAAGAGAAACTATTGCAGCCTGGTGGGCCATAGAGTTTACATTGCAACTATGCAGTTTCTCTATTCTAGCATGAAACATCTGCACACAAAGGATAAACTATTGTTTGGCTGGGTTCTGATGCATAGATGCTAAGCACTCTTAATGAAGCAGGGAGAGGGACAAGACATGATGTAGAGTCTGCAGTGCCTTGAGCCATTTCTTAGATGCTGGACAAGTTATTGCATTCATTTTTCACAACATCTATGAAGCATATATTGCTATTCCTCACTTTAAAACTAGCATATTGGAAAATATTGTTTTAATGACTCTATGGGGCACATATTGTCTTCCCACTAATAAGAAGTTGAACTATGATTTTAAATCATATTATCTTGAACTATTTACTATTATACTCATTCTCCCTTTAATTAATTATTTGTATTAGAACTAGTATCAGTTCTAAAGTTTCAAAACATCAAAATAATAACAGCTTAAAAGGAATAAAATTTGATATTTTATTTAAAATCAGACAGATGGCCTATGACATAACATTGTGTATTTTGAAACTTTATGTATTTTACCTTTTTTCTCTGCATCATTCATCAAGAATCTTCCAAATTATGATCAAGATGCCTGCTAAGCTCTAGCTAGCATAACCACACTTCAAAGAGCATGCAAATAAAGGGAATCAGGGGATAAAAGAGCAACAGTTTGTTTTAATGGAACTACACAGGTGATACTTGGAATAGTTTCATTTCTTCATATGATCATGTGCAAGCAGCTGGAAATAGTTTTGTTCGAGGCAATTATGGGCCCAAACAAAACTTGCACATATCAATCCAGAATTAGGGAGAAAATTTAAGGTCTTTAACAGGAGTCCCATTTTATCTGCAAAACCCCAAATAAACAGAGTGGGAGTGTATCTGAAACAGGCTTAGCTGATCTGAGGAGGACATGTCACCTGGGCTTCCCACAGGCTCTGTTGTCTAGTTACAGCCATTGTCCAATAAAAAACTGAGTCCCAGGTTAATGAACTGATCTTTTCATAGCCCCACAGGTAGTAAATGATAACAAATTCAAGGACAAATGTAGCCAATTATTATCTCTGAGTTTATTCAGTTTTAACTTCTGAATCATCAGGGTTTTCAAGCTGCCTGAAGCCTGTGATAAAAACTAAGATCAATAGAAAACACTTATGGGAACAGCATTTCTCTTCTTAAATCTCTTCTCTTAAATCTTCTGATGGCAAAGAAACTGTGATTCCAAACATGACGCTATTAAAATGGCAATGAATTTTAATGAATGGGTGAAAGAAAGAAGTTTCTATTTTTAAAGGCTAATCAGAATTCTAGTTGAGAGGAGGGAGAGGAAGATTGTAATACACATTTTATTGAACTATAATTTGAACAAGCTCAACAAAAATAAGCTGAGGCAATGCCGAAAGACTCGACATCAAAATCATCTACAAAGAGTGAGGGAGAAGGAAAGACAGAAGTATGCTGCTTTTAAAGTACAGAAATTAATTATAAAAGATAATGCTTTTTAAATAAATAACATGGGAGAATAATTTAATAATAATTTCTTGTATAGTCCAAAATACCTAAGAAAAAGGATCAAATCTTCCCTAGAACTGAAAATTATCTGTGGTAATGAGTAAGCTAACTTCCTTGATTTTATTTTATGTATTTGTCTAAGTCTAAAAATATCACAATGCAATGTACAAATAGAATCTCTCATTAACATTGTTTTAAAAATAACTTAAGAATCTCAATGAAGTCCAAAGTTCTAAACTCTGGAGATGCTGTGTCTCTCTAGATGAAAATCTTCCAGATGACTAAGAAACTAAGAAGCAAATATCCCTAAAAATATTCTTGTAAAAATCCTAAATAAAATACTGCCAAAAGAACTAACAAAAATACTGTATACTATACCAGGTGGGATTCACTGCTGAAAGAGAACTGTTCAAAATGTTCAAATCAATACAACATACCACATTGGCATACTGAGGAAAAAAATATTTTTAAGGAACATTTGAGAAAACTCAAGGTGTGTCAGGTACAAAATTCACTGGGATGAATGTGATCATATATATGTAGATATATGTGTATATATGTATGTATATATACATACATGTGTGCGTGTATATATATGCATATACATGTATGTATGTATGTACGTATACATATATACATATATATGCACATATATACACATACATAAATATAAATATAAATTTACTGGTAGAAAAAGCAGAAAATTTCTTCTAATATAAAGAATAAGATAATTCTGCCTATTTCGTCCCCTCTAGTTTATGTAGCAGTAGAATTTCTAAATAGAGAAATTATGTAAGAAAGAAGGAAAATTAACTGTACTCACAGATGATGTCGCTTTATTTGTTGAAAACTGCAGCAACGTACATATACCCCAACACACAACTGATAAATTCAACAACATTATAAGATAGTATATTATTTATTTTTCTGCCTATGGGAAAATTATCTGACACTTACAGATGACTTTGTTTTTAAAAATTGATTTTATTGATACATTTTACATATACATTATGATCACCTTCAACACTGAGAATTTGTAGCTCTACATGACACTTCTTGATTCTCATTTTCCCATTCCCCTACCTTCCTACAAGCCCTAAACCTATTTATACTCAAGCTTTGTTTCCATTTGGTTTGTATTGTATTTTTTTTTTCTTTCCTCTACGCCCCCTTTCCCTTTTCCTTTTGAACATTTTTTTTTCCTATTTCCCAATCCTGCCATACATTCTCGACCTTAATCAGATCTTCAGTTTCTCATACTAGATAAATGATATGGTATTTACACATCTATTCATTTCACTTGTGAGTATGCCCTCAAGGTGCATCCAGCTTAGTATAAATGACTCATTTATCATTTTTTAAGGCTAAATCATACTTCTTTTTTTCTCCACTATTGCTGGGAATGTAGACTTAGTAGAACTTTCATTTTGATCAGTTTTACAAGTTTTCTAACTCCAAAAGAGAAACAGAGTACTGAAAAGTCATGGCAGAGTAATGGTGCTTAACACAGATCAGGCAGGAAGCCGAGAGAGCAGAGGAGCCAGTAGAAGATAGATTCTGGGAAGGGATGGTGCACAGTGATGCACAGTCTTCCAAACAGATTTTACTTGTTAACAGTGCATTCAGCTATGGATTCATCAATAGATGAATCCACAGATGGGCATAGAAACTTCATTATTATTTCCTCCCAGAACTGCACCTCTGAATAGAGAAGACTTTTGGAAACATTTTTAGGTTTAGCATGTAGCATGCTGATAGCAAGTTATTTTTTTAAAAAATCAGTTTAATTCTCGTTAACTAAAAATGTACACTTTCAAAATAAAATTTGATAAATAATTTCATTATTAATAGATCAAAAAGAACAAAATTGATAATTAATTTAGCCAAATATGCCAAAATGTATATGCTGAAAAATTACAAAATATTGCTGAAATTAAAAAGACATATGCACATAGAAATGGAAAAATTTCATATAGTTAAGGTGACAATAATGCCCAGAGACATCTACAGATTAAATGAAATATCTACGAAAATCCCAAGATATTTTTCATAGAAATAAAAAAACCATCCAAAATGATATGGACTCTCAGTAAGATCCAAAGAGCCAAAACTGACTCAAAAAGTTCAAGGAAGAGAATCCATATTTTCATATTATTAGAAACCACAGTATGTAAAAACAGTAAAATATTAACCTAGTGACAGACATATGAATAAATGGAACAGAACACAGAACCTGGAATAAATGGTACATTATTAGTAGTAATAGCCATCATATCATTCATTGGATCGTTAAATCATATTCCTCTTTTCTAATTGTGTATCTAGACCAACATCCTTGCACTTCCAACTCTCCCATCTCCATCTATAGAAATTACCAAATTATTTCTACTTCTCTGAGTTTGACTTTATTAGATTCCATGTATGAGTGAAATCATATAGATACGTCTCCCATTCTTTACTTCTTTCATTTACCATAATGTCACCCAGCTTCATTCCTATTGTATCAAATAATGAATTTATTGTAAAGATACTGTTGATCCACTATATATATATATATAATTTTATTCTGAATTCTATGTATATAAAATCTGTAGTAAGTTCACTGATAATTCTAATAAATTAAAATATATAATTCTCAGAAATAAAATTGACTTGTTACAAAAATGTATGAAAAGAATTAATCCTTGCATATAATATGAAGGAATGATGAGGATTTTAAGATATTAAACCCAGAAAAAAATAGTCTACTCAAAGAGTGGACTGGGGAAACTTAATATGTGCATACTTCAGATTAAAGTAAGATATTTATCTTTCACTATAACAAAAATTAACTCAAAGTGAGCCAAAGACCCAGACAAGAGTTAAATATCTGAAATTCTTGAAGGAAAGCATAGGGAGAAAGTTTTATGATATTGGATTTTATAATTAGTTTTTTGGTATTACCACAAATTAAGTCAAAGAACTAGAAAATTGGACAACAACCAATTTTAAACATTCTTTATATCAGATACTATCAATAAAATGAAAATGCAATTTACAGAATAGGAAAAAATCTATACATTATATACATACTAAGAACAATATTTAGAATATGTAAATTCAACATATTTGAAAAGGTTAGTATTCAGAATAATTAAATAACTAATAAATTTAAATAGAATAATAAAAGTCTCCCAAAACTCTATACAGACATTTCTTCAAAGGTTCACAAGTGATAATGAAGTTCAGATATACAAAGGCAATTTATCATACTCTCAGTATCATTAGTAATTTAGGAAATTCAAATCAAAATTACACTGAGATACAATCTATACTCATAATAGTAGCTAATGTACACATTAAAAATTATTGATGAGGACAAGGTAAAATTGGAAGGTGTGTGTATTGTGGGTAGGAATGTAACTGCTACCACTATCAAAAACAGTATGGAATTTTCTCAAACTTTGAAAATAGGGACAGAATTATAATCCAACCATTTAATCTCTGTGTATTTTTTAATCTTTATTGGTACATTAAATATATACATCATGATTGCACTCCATAATGAGGATTTGTACCAGTATAAGACACAATTTAATTCTCATTTTTCCCATAGCCCCACCTACCCTACCACCCCCCCATATACATAAAATTCTCTGTGTATTTTTACCCCAAAGGAATTAAAAGCAAGGCATTGGCAGATGTTGTGCAGCGTTATTCAAAATAGCCAAAAGGTGAACATAATCTCTTTTCATAGGTGGACAAATGTGTAAATAGTGCACAAGTCTCCATCCATACATGCAAGAGAATATTATTCCGTGTCAAAAAGTAGAAAATACTAGCATAATATAACAAGAATAATCTTCACTTGTTATAGAAAATTAAATAAGCCAGTTACCAATGAATATTATGTCCTTACTTGTACACTGTACTTAAAATGGTGCTATTTAGAGATATAAAAATAGAATAAATATTGGCCCAATTCTAAAGGGAAAAAATAATGGGAAGTTATTGTTGCCTTGCAACAGAGTTCAGCCATGGGAATGAAGAGAGTTCCAGAGATACATGTTGGAGATAGCAGCACAATGATGTAGTTATCAGCTTAAAGGACTGATTAATTTAAAGCCTCTGAATAAAACACAAGAGACTGTAACAGATTTTAGAGAACTCATGAGCTCTCTCTGAAGTGAGTCTGAACTACATCATTCTTCCCATGATACTCTCGAATCTAAATAATTTAATGCTATTATTTTGGATTTTAATAAATCTTTCCTCAGTGTTTTCAAGTAATTTTTTTGTATGTTCAAAGGGTAACATTTTAGAGGTCTGTGTGTTGTGTATTTGAATCAGGAAGTTCAACTTGTTCTGAGCAACTTTAAGTGTTCAATTCATATTTTTTATAGATCAGGAAATTGAAGAAGAAGTGAGTAAGAGGTACAGTTTCACATAGATTTCTGAAACCTCCGAATCTTTACTAAAATCTCATTACCTCTCAATGAGCTGTTGTATATTTAAAGCATATTAATTCCAAAATTTTTACATTTTCCCCTAGTAAGAAATATTTAGATGACATTCAAAGAGGTATTTTGATAGTTAATATTAGTCTACCTTTAAAAACCTCATTTGCATACTTGAGATTTAGACAGCGACATTCTTAACATTATACTGCATTTGCCTAAAAACTGGGTCATCCATTTTCCTGGAGGCATGAAGTTCTATTTTCATTTTCTTTCCTGTAGGATCTAGATTATTTCAAATATTAGTTTTTGAGATTGGATAGAAAAAAATTATGCTGAATTAAATGTAAAACTCCCTGCTCCTTCAGCTGTCTCCTGTTTTAGAGAAATAAAATAGAACTAAACATTAGTACGTTGAAAAGAGTCTTGAAGCATAGGTAGCTTACTTCTATGAAGTAGGAATTAAGTAAGTACTTAGAACATATCGTAGCAACTTCAATTTCATGGAAAAAGTAGTTAAGATTTAGGATATGAAATCTATGAAATAGAAAAAAATAAAAAACTCAAATATTTAAGGCCCAGGCCTGGACCATCACGTTGCTCTTATTTTTAAAACAAAGAAATATCAATCCACATGTAGCTGTGATGCAAAACAGAAGCCCAAATCCTGTGGGATGAACGTGTCATTCAAGTAGAAGCAAATGTATTCTAAATCTGATGGTGAATATGTATTTGATATCGCTGAGCCTTTTCATATTTAGTAAGTGATGGAGGTTGTAGGTGGGGATGAAGGGCAAATAAGCAGAAATGTAGGCTGCAAAGAAAACAGGCTGGCCAAGACACTCTTGCAAACATGCCTTTATTTGAATATAAAATCTGTTTTCCTTTACTTGGTAGCAATTTACAATTTGGAATAGATCAAGAAACATGTCATTATAAGATCTCTGTCTCAAAGATATTTGAAAAAATATCTTTATTTAGAAGACATTGCAAATATATTCTTTATTATAGAAAAATAAATATATGTGTTTTTCTCTGTCTTCCCTTACCTGTTGTCTGCCTCAAGTGCTTACTTAGATGCCTATCTTGAAAGAAAGAAATGAAACATTCCTATGAAAATATTTTCTGGTAATCTTTTAGGATTTTGGAATAAAATTTATATTTTTCTGCTATTAATAAACTTTATTCAAATCTTATGCAAAATATTTGCTCTTCAGTGTGGTGGTTATTTGCATATAAGCTTGGCTTCTTCAGTGAAGCAAACACAGAGATGGTTGAAGGCTGTGGAATGAAACATCTTGCTCATTTCAAGTTATTAAAAACTTGTTACAATGAGGAAAATGGTGAAGTCACTAAAAAAAGAAAAAGAAAACTTCTAAATAAATAACTGCAATTTAATCATTAGATGTTTTCCAAATAATCACCAAGGTGGAATTTTTGAAGTTTTAATTACACTAATACTTTGGTACCAATTTTTTTTCTGAGTCATCTCACCATTAAATTAACCCCAAAACCTCAAAAGAAAGAGAGTCTACTATTTAGTGATTTTTCACATTGGGGATATAATTATTAAAAATCAAAATCTTCCTCCCAAGGAAGGTGATATTTTGTCTATATACTATAAATAAAATAGTTTCCTCTCAAGACCTAACAGTTAGACACCTTGCTTCTATCCCAGATCTATCATGTTAGCATTTGACAGTTGTGTTATCACCCCTCTGTTAGAAAATCATATAGAATACAAAATCTTTAGTAAAAATAAAAGCAACAATGTAAAGATTTTATCTTTTATTTTTTCTAAAATTAAATCTAAAAGTTAATTTTATTAGATGATAGCTGAAAACAATATTAGAATACGTCAATTTAGAAGAAAGATAAATTATTATAATTTGCCTGTAAGGTTTTAAATTCCATGTAAATGTATCGAAATAACTCCATGTCATAAATCCAGGTCATTCATGATTAGTAATAATTTTAAAACCCACATATAAAATTCATTATTCAGGCTAATTAATTTTTACATCAGAATTATTTGTAGTAGTTTTCCCTATAAGCATATGATTTAATGATATTTTCAATAATAATGAATAAATCATAAATTCTTAGAGATTATTAAAAATTATTTTATCAGCTAACCAAATCAAGATAATGCCATTGATTGGATTCATAAAAGCCCAAAATCCTGATTTTCATTTTTTTGCCTATTTCAGAGGCCAATTGTTTTTTTTTTTTTTTTTTTTTTAAATAAAATCTCACTATATAGTCCAGGCATGCCTTGAACTCACAGAAATCCTCCTTCCTCAGCCTCTCATAGCTGAAAATATAGACTTATATTACCAAGCCTATCTCATTTTTACATAATATCCTCAAGTAATAATATTTGAAACCTTAGAAATCATCTATGTAAAATACAGTTCGACATTGAAAGTGATACTTTTACAAATCTAATAAAAGTGTGCATACTTTTGAAGAATATACAATATTCTCAATATATATGTCATACACTGAACTAACCTCAAATTCTAATAGAATTTAAATAATTGAAATAATGTTAAGAATATATTTAATAAATCAAACTAGAAAAAATGATACAGGCAGAAAAGTCTCCTAATATTTAGTATAACCTAAAATATTCTCATTATTCTATGGATCAAAGAAAAATTCACCCAGAAAATGTTAATGATGTTTTGATCTGGTTGCTAAAAATGCAAAGCACATCAAAATTTGAGGAGTGTACCAGAGTTCAAAGGGAAATTCATTTCCCTCAACCCTGTACTATAAAGAAGATCTGAAGTCAACCTTTAAAATATCACTTTAAGAAACTAAGAAAATCTACATCAGCAATATCACTACAGTTATCAAGAATACAGTAACAAAATACGTCAGAATTTTGAAGACAATTATTTGTCTTTAGAACGTCATAGCAGAGTTGAGCACTTAAACTGTTGCATATCTTGTCAAGTGGAATAGTTGTGAATGTTTATTTTCCAAATCAACAAGACTTTCAACATCATAATTAAGAGGTTCAAATGTATAATTGATAAAATTAAATTTAAAAACGTTCATTGCAAGTTTAAAATAAAAAAGAAGAAAACTGCAAATATCTCAAGCTTTTCCATCTTTATGATAGATTAGTACTTCATTGTAGAAAATACACACACAAAAATACACATACACCCATCGTCTTTATCCATTAATCAGCTGGTGGGTATTTGGGTTGTTTCCAAGATTTAGCTATTGCAAAATGTGTTTCTATAAACATGGGTATGGATAGATTGCTATGATATGATGCTTTTAATTCTTTTGGGAAGATACCAAGAACATTTGTAGCTAAATGGATACACCATAAAATCATACTCTTAAGTGAAATATTTGAAAAAAAATACACTTTTAGATATACTGTGCTGTATTCACATGCCTTTTTCTCTTTATTCCTATTATCTATCTTACTTTATTTTATATATGCATAATATTAACATAGAAAGCATATTACACTTAAGGTTGTGTATCTGAGTTACCTCGGTTAAAATTATGATCTCAAAATGTATTCATTTTCCTGAAAACGACTCAGTTTTATTCTTTATATGACAGAGTAATACTCCATTAGGTATAATTACCACTGTTTTTATTCATTTACCTATTGATAGAAATATAGACTGTTTCCAAGATATAGCTATTATAAATTGCAACATTAAAAACATGGATATGCATATATTATTGTGATATAATATCTTTAACACTTTGGGGAAGATTCCTAGAAGGGAGATGGTTGGGTCAAATGTAATTTCTACTTTTAGTTTTTTGAAGAATCTCTACAGTGATTTTCACAGTGATTGCATCAAGTTACAGTCTTACCAAAAATGAAGAAATGCTCCTGTTTTCTCACAGCCTCACCAACATTAGTTATTGGTGAATGGTAACACTCTTTCTGGAGTGAGATGGGAATCTCAGTGTTGTTTCAATTTGCATTTCTCAAATGGCTGGTGATGTTGAACATCTTTTCTTGTATTTACTGAACATTGTTTTTTTCCTCTTCAGAGATGTATCTGTTCATTTCAGAAGCCCATCTTTTAAATGGATCTTTAAATTTGGAGAAATAATTTTTTGAGTTATTTATATCTTGCAGATATCAGTCCCATGTCTGAGGAATGGCTGGCAGTTAGTTTAGTGCATGACTAGAGGGTGGGATATAGGTTTTGCCTTCAATGTGTTCATTGCCAGCTTGCCCAGCACCATTTGTTAGGGAGGCTGTATTACCTAAGTGAAGAGATTTGGCCTTTTTGTCAAATATAACTTAGCTCTCTATGCCTAGAGTTGTTTCTGTGTCTTCTATTCTGTTCCATTGTTGCAGAAGTCTCAGTTTCAGCAATACCAATACCTGTTTTTATCACTCTAGCTTTATAGTACAATGAAGTCCAGGATTGAGATAACCCCTGCCTTTCTCTCTTCACACTGAGTTTCTTTCTGAGCATTTATTGCACTGATCTATACAATACTATCACATGTCACTTTTCTAACTCTCACTTTAGCCTCTGTTCCTCTCCCTTCCAGTATGGCAATTTTCACTACTAAATTTGGCATGTACAAGAGTACTCATACTCATAATGCATTTCCTCTGTTCCATCCAAAAGTTCTGGACTTCTCTTGCTATTAGACCTCATTATGCCTCTGGGCTTCTCCATGTGACCACATTTTTCTCCAGGATATAAACAATCCACCAGTCAAGACCCAGTATTTAAATTTCAGTTATTTTCACTTATTTTTATTATTGTCTATCATCCTTCACCAATGAACTTCTTCATAGCATTTTCTCCTGTTGGTAATTTCACAGTGTAGTCAAGGACTAACCTCCTGGGGTCTACTGCAAAAGAAGCTTCTGTCAGGCCTTCTTCTGAGATATCTTGACTGGACAAGGCCTACCGCTTCATCCTCATCAAAGAACATGAGGGGACTACTGTATTAGAAATCCAAACAGAATATATAACATACAATTCTGTTTGGATTTCTAATACAGTAGTCCCCATTGTGAAATTCAAAATGCTCAATGTAAAATAGGGTGAAGGGGGAAAATGTTGAGATTGTAACAAAAAAGTAAGGAAACTAATTTTATGTATATGGGGGGTGGTAGGGTGGGTAAGGCTAGGGGAAAAATGAGAATTAAGATATGTCTTATACTGGTACAAATCCCCATTATGGAGTGCAATCATGATGTGTATATTTAATGTACCAATAAAGATTAAAAAAAAGAAATCCAAACAGAGGAATTTATATCTTGTCACAGTTGTGAATGATGTATAAAGACTGAATAAAAGTACTAATCAGTAGAAATAAAATTTGAGACCCTTACAGACAAGACACATGCCAAAGAACACAGACTGTTTCCAAAATAAGAATGATGTATCAGAAATTGCTTTCCATGATTTTGGAACCAAGTAAAAGACAAAAAAATAGGAAGCCTCATCCCAAACAGCCCAGTCAATAACAGCTTCTGACTAATCTCTGACTGAGATAATAGAACTGATACAATGGGCTGGGTGGGTCAGACATTTGGGGGCAGAACAATTTGGGCCTGATCTGGAAATAGTCCATCTTACAAAATAATCAAGTAGTTTTATAATTCATAGCAGCAAGAAATTTAATATTGCTGGCTACTGTCTTCTTAGCTGTGGAGAAAACTGAATTCTCTGGTAGGGAATTACCAGCTGTTACCAAGATCCCTTTCCCCACATTCTACAGGCTTTAGGGAGCTGAACCACCTCCAGTCCTGCACTATGACCTTAACAAATATCAAGTACAGCTCCTGCTCTGCTTTTACATTCTCTTGAAGAATGAGCAACGAATACACCAGGCTCTGCAGAGAGAAGGCAAGGAGCTGACAGACACTATTAAAACTGCTGCCTGATATTAATGGAAACAAAACAAATAACCCTGAACGGTCTACAAATATAATTTTATACTAAAAAATAAACAATAAAAAGGGAGAAATTAAGTTTAGCAGCCATTTATTAAGATGGAAACCATTACCATTAAATCAATAATTGCTAATACTGTGTTTTTTTCTTAACTACATTTTTGTTTTCAGTTCCTATTAGTAGTAACATTACCGAAGGTGGAAGGAAGGTCATGTCACCATTAAGATCCTCACCTTACACAGGACAAAGGGCATCATGACAGCGTAGAGAAATAATGTGGAGACTGCTTGGAAGGTCAGGCCATTCTCCTTACAAAGCCGGGAAGCCCCACCTGTTACACACAGCCGCTCACCAGTGAAGAAAGGAGCTAGTTGAGGTGCTGATACTGCCAGTAGAAGGAAACATGGAGGTTTGAATTTTCAGTAGGAAAAAAAAAAAAAGGACCCAACTAAGGATTCTAGACAAACATAAATAAAAGAATTGGAAAAGTTTGCCTTTTAAAAATCAACAGACTACATTAGCACCATAGCATAGAAGAATACATTAAAACTAAAGACAGAATCAGGTCTCATTCTGAATTTCTTTTTTTTTTCTTTTTTTTGAGACAGGGCCTGGCTTTGTAGTTCAGGCTGGCCCTGAGCTCAGCCTTGAACTCATGGAACTCTTCCTGCCTCTGCCTCTCAAGTGCTGGGATTACAGGTGTGAGCCACCACACTCGGTACTGTGGTATGTGGTACTGATTGCTGGTGGGTGAGAGATTTATGGGTCTACACCCTGCTTGGCACTATTGTATGTGGTTAACAAGAGTGAACTGGAGTCACTGCACTTGAAACACAGCCACTGAAATCACTGAGCTAAATCCCTGGCCTTCTCACTCTGAGTTTCCTTCTGTTTCATTTTATTGCTGATGAGAAATCACTCCATCAAACATTGAGATAATCTATTCTGAGTTGGGCTCAGGATTAGGCATCTAAATACAAGGATAAATTAAAAGCAATCCTCATGGATTCAAATGTCTTTGAAAATATGTAGTGTTTTTAATCTGTATTTGTATTGTAGCTTCACTGTTTAATTCTACTTATATATCTCTCTTTGCTCTCTCTCTCTCTCTCTATGTATATATCTATCTATCTATCTATCTATATATATATATATATATAGATAGATAGATAGATATAGTGTGTGTGTGTATGTGTGTGTAATTTTTAAATTGTAACTTTCCAATTTCCCTTTTCTTTCAGTAGTACATGTCTGTAGTACCTAATGTTACACTTATCCTGAGAAAGGATGTAGACACACATGCATAAAGCCTCTTAATTCTTTCTCAATCTCCTACCTCTCCCATCCCTCAATCCTCCACCTCCTGTAGAACTCTCCATCTGTCAAAGCTCCACGTCTGTGATTTTTTATTTTGCTTCTTTCGTATATATCTCTTTTTTCTTCTCCCTCCATTCATTGATTACTCCCTTTGTGATTTGAAAAGGATTTTCCTTTATTTGATCTTTTTCTTGATTTATATGCCAGGCGTTTTATATCAGAGAAACCATATGATAGTTAAGCTTGTGTTTGCTTTACCTCACATACTATTATGATTTTAAAGTATGTTCATTCACCTCTGAATGCACAAGACTGTATTCTGTATAAATATTACATTTTCTTTATCTACTCATCTGTTGATAGGCTATCCAAGACACAGCTATTATAAATTTGCTCTTGTAAACATGGGTGTGCAAGTATTACTGTAATGTGACAGCTTTCTCTTAGGATACCTACAAGGGAGAGGTCAATGGAATTCTTAGTTTTAGATTTTTGAAGAGTCTCTATATTGATTTCTGTCATGGTTTTACTAGTTTTCATTGCTAACAACCCTGCAGAAGGGTTCCTTTACATTCCTCAAAGCTTTTACAGCATTGTTATTGATTCTTTGATGACAGCCATCTTTTCTAGAGTATGATGGAATCTGTGCTGTTTTTATTTATGCCTCTCTAGTAACTAGTGGTTTTGATTTTTTTTCACATTTTTATTGGCTATCTATACTTCATCTGATAAGTGTCTATTCATTTTGATTACTCATTTTCAATTGGATCTTTTATTTTGATGAGTTTTTTTACCCAATTCTTCCTATACTCTAGATATTATTACTCTGAAAATTACTGAATTTTTCTCCATTCTGTAGGTTACCTTCTCACATGTCATATCCTTTACTGTGCAGAAGCTTTTAAATTTATTGTGGTCTTATTCATTAATTCTTGGTGTTAATTCTATGGCACCAAGGCTGATAAAGCCTTTGTCTGCACTTTTTTAAAGAATGTTTACTATTTCATCTTCAAACAGATTATGCTTTTCTGTTTTAACATTTTGAACCTTGATTCATTTTTATTTTAGTTTAGTGTATGGTGAAATTTATAGATAAGACTAAAACTTATTCAAGTGGATACATTATTGTCTTAGTATAATTTCTTAATCCAGATGCCTTTTCCCCACTATATGTTTTTGGGCCACATTCTCAAAGACCAAATAACTCAATATATCTGAGGTTGTTCGTGTGTCCTTTGTTGTGTTCCATTGAGCCATATATCATGTTTCTGCCAGTTCTACATTGGTTTTGTCATAATAGCATTGTACTAGAACTTCAAATTTGAGATTTATGTGCCTCCTACTTATTACTTGGGATTACTTTTGCTATTCTATGTTTCTTCTGGTTTCATATACTATCTAACATGTACACAACTCTTGAAACTGTTATTACTGAAGAGTCCTGATCAATGGATTGGGTATTAGAATTATTTTACCTAAAAAAGCACATACTGTTTTTGGCTGCATTGCTATAACTTTCCTATATGGTAGTCATTATTAATTGTTTCATTTAATTCATGAATCAAATGAGCCTAGCAAGTTTAATCTGCTTCTAAAAATCATTTCACTTAATTTATCTTACACTAGTAATGAACTGTCCCTAAATACTAGAGTAGCTATAGAATAAGATAGTTACCAAAAAAATATAGAGAGTAGTGTAGATTTGGATTTTCTTATGAAAGTATAGTAAGTCATGGAAAAGTTCCACTTCAACACTTACCATGTATATTTAAAATATCTAAAAGATTTCCTGGGAATGATGAGGAAATCATATATATCATCATAAGAAGAAGCTCAAGGACTCTGACTGGGGTCTGCCTTTGGAAAATGCTGATGTGATTGGAAAATGTAACCCAGAGACCAGGTCTTCACATTATCACATGGAGAGAAACAGCATTGTGCTATAAAATTAAACATTCAGTTTTGTGAAATGTATCCATTTATTTATAGGTATGAATCAATGGTGCTTGCAAGCACACAGTGTATGATGGTGAAGGTTCATGGAGTTTATATAATTTATTTCCATAATATGTGATTTGGGAAATATTCTAAAATTTTGAAAATCTGCCTCCTGGTGAATTTACTGCTTTTCTTCCATCAAAGATTTGTTTACTGTGGATTTTTTAGAATTATCTCCTCCTGTTTGCTTTTCAGGAGCACTTCACTTCTGTAACATTTGCTGATACACTCACATCAGTGACTTTGCTCTTTGTATTATACTTTCAAATGTCCCTTTTCTTCACTAGAAGCAGTATTTTGTGATCCATAGAACAAATAATTTGAGCAAGAAAATTCAAGCCAGGATAAGTAAGGTTGTTTTCATGAACTTGTCTCTTTTTACGCTGAGCCTCTACCATCTGTTATCTTTTTCTTGTGTGTTTAGAGTGTATATAATTAACTGAGCAATCATGTTATAAGAGGAAGGATATGAGTGATTTCATTGCATCATCATATTTTTATACTGTACATCTATCATGAAAAGATTTTCTTCCCAACACATATTTCAGGTACAAATCAAAGGAATTTTTTTTTCTTTGAAAACTCTTCCTCAAATACACAGAAAATTGAAGCAAATTTTAAAACTCTATTTCCACTAAAGTCATATAGTATATTATAGGCAAGATTAAAATAACATCATGCTATATAATTTATGACTTATACAGTGTAATAGAATATATTTTTCTTCAGTTGTATTTAACTTTTATAGCTAATACCTACTAAAGTTACTTCTCAGATGGATACATGTCATTTTTTTTAAGCACTAAGAAATTTCTGTTTGTTCTGCTAATAGCATACTTTATATTTTGGAAGTTGTAGAGCTTATGCTTCCAATTACAATGTACTTATCAAAATACTGTATTCATATCTTTTCAGTGCTTAATTGCCCATGTCTACCAATAGAAATAACTTTGTTACACTACAGATGCTATCTTTCTAGCATAAAAGTATTCTGTACCTAAAATATATACTTAAAAGTATTTAGTAAGCAAATGAATTATCAAATGTTTCCAGTAATCTTACTGATCTGGACCAAAGAATTGTGAGAAAATTTACAAAATATTCACTCAGTAGTATCTGACAATAGTCCATGAAGATATCTAATTTATATCCAAAACTTGTGAATGTAGTAAAATTGGATTTATTTTTTAAAATATGATCTTTAAAATAACAATGAAACAGAAATGAATGTGTAATTTTTTATTAGAAGTAAAAATACTGTATAGATACATTCTGTATTTGCTTAGTAAAAGTAAAATTGTAAGTTATGTGATAAGAAAATTGCAATCAATAATCTTTGAAAATAAGAAAGAGTGGGAAAATAAACTAATAATAAAATAATAAAATAGGATATAAAACCTTTGGCTCTTTATAAATTCATTGGATACTTAAGTCTTACATATAAACATACTAAAACATTAATTTTTCTTAAATAAAGCTGAGTATAAAAAATATTTAGCATTACCTGAACAAAACAAAAACAACAAAACAAAAATGTAAGATTTAGGTACTATAGTCTAGTCTCTCCAATTTACTCAGGAGAAATATCTGCTATGAAATTATTATTTTATTTCTTTGAAAACTATTTAGGGGCTGCATAATTCCCCAAATTATGTTGTTACTGATTAATTTTTCTATGAATCTAGTTCCTCAACTGAGAAACTTTATTTTTTCTTCTTGTGAGTTTCCTTAATTCTTTAATAATTGTATACATAATACCAGGTGATTTAAATTATGCTGTAATTTGACTTATTTTCCAACTTTTACTGGGTGAAGACTTCTGTAGTATCAACCATATATTTACATCACACATGTAGATATAATATATGTATCTGGATTCAGAGCCTAATAAATTTACTTAAATATCCAGCCACCCAATGAATTGTTAGATTATTTTAATTTAATTTGTTTGCCAATAGGTTATCTTTTATGTTATTTGAACACTGCATGATTCTATGACCCTATTTTTTACTAGTAGTTTAGAATAAATATTTAAAACAAAATAAATGGAAATAGAAACCAAGTACATTGACTTTTAAGATGTCTGTGATAAAACCAATGAGTATAAAACACCAAAAAATCTAGTGTACCATAACCTCTGAGAGCTCCAAACTTAGTAATAATCTTATGCTTTCTCCAAAATTTTTAGACTTGAGACTTCACATGGTCTGACACTTTCAGAAAATGAAAAATATGAACTATTGCAAGTGGGACCCACAAAAGTTATAATTTAACAGCATGCCTTTCCATAAACCACAAAGGTGTTACTATCATTTAAAAATGAATAAAAAAATAATTAAATAGAATAAAGAACGTAGAATAAATATTCCTAAACAATTTTGTCTCTGAAGTGGAAATAAAATTACCAGTGATAACTAGAATCATAACTCAAATCCCACATGGTGTTTCAGCTATTCATAAATATCTCCAGACCTCCATGTGTGCAAATACACAGAGAAATTCAATGAATTTCTTGTGCCAACAGATAGAATAAATGAGCACAAAATTATAAGCAAATACAAAAAAATAATTTATGCCTTACAAATACAGAACTATAATAAAATAAGTACTATGGACAAGAATTATAAACATCAGATATTAAATCAAAGAGATAATTTCCATAAAATACCATTTTGATATGCTTAAATAAAAAGAAATTAAACCTTAACATATTGGAGGAGAAGAAATTGTAAAAACAGTGTATACAAGGTAGAAAGATAAACACTTGTAGGATAATATACAATTAAATTTAATCATAGAGCTTCAAATAAACAAGTAATATATGACAGTGACTATCTTATATGAAGACTTGAAAATAAATAAGACAGGAATAAGTATTGAAGAAAAAAATTATAAAACAAAAAAGTAGCTGGAGACCAAACCAAATATCAGACATACATGAATAGCAGGAAAGGTGAAGACACAAGAAGTACAGTGGCTCATTATAATGTGCTCCTTAAGGGAAAGCTAAAAGTAAAGAATAGTGGCTGAGTGAAAGATTTTTACATTTAAAGTATCAGTAACAGAAAAATGTTATAATCATTGAAATAAATGCAGTCTTACCCAGAAATCTTAAAAGAATAGAAGGTATTCTATATACAACTATTTCAAATTACATTTCTATACTACAGAAAATAATAAGAAAATACTAAATGTAATGTAGCTGAAAAACAAATGTAATTATTTTAGTAGTGATTAAATTATATCAATTGCCATATTGAAAAACTGCATTTTAATAACAAATTTATTATACATTTTTCTCCTATAAACACATATATTAATGCATTGTAAAATGACATCATAAGCTGATTGAGATCAAACTTAAATATTGTCCTTTCTCTTAACAGAGTAAGGCAAAGTGCATAAATAATAATAAAGGTTTGGCTCAGGGATTTAGCTCAGTGGTTCTGGTTCCTCCATTACAAGGGCAAGGGCCCTGGTTCGATCTTGGATAACCACATACATCAATGCCAGTTGTGGAGATTCATACCCACGAGTAATCAGAACCCCATGCCACAGTGCTGGGCAGGATGGCTCACGTCTATAACCCCAGCACTTCAGAGGCAGAGGCAGGAGGATTGCTTTGAGTTCAAGGCTGAGCTCAGGGCCAGCCTGAACTACAAAAAGTGAGACCCTGTCTCGAAAAAAGAAAAAAAAATAAAGAAAGAAAGAACAATAAAGCCTGGATAAAAGAAAGCAAGCAGATGATCTCTTGCAAATAGGATGGAGTACAGGGGACCTAGGCTGGGCATGAAGAAGAGATGAAGAAATGAATAGAATAAAGATAATTGGTGAAAGGGATATTAATATCCTCAACAAATGCAAATATTATGAGACATAAACATGAACTGAGTTTAATAATATCAATAAGAACAAGAAAAAAGAAAAGAGAATTAGAGAAGAGAGACAGAGGAAAGGAAGGAGCTTTTAAACAAAAGAAACAAGCCATTTTTTTTAAAATTAAAAAAAATAAAACCTTAGAAAGTTGCCCACTTAACTGTACTTGTTTTTAAACACATGAAAATATAGTCTACTGCTATATTAAAAATAAATAGTAAAAAATTTAAAACAAGATCACAAAATCACAAAATCTGATTATAATACTAATGCAGTAAACAACAAATATATACTATAAAGAATACACTTTGAAATTTTATTTCATGAAAACCTACTAAAATGATAGAAGCTTTTGTTCTTTTTTTTAATATACCAGGGATTGAACTCAGAACCTTGTGCTTGAGAGTTAGATTCAGTGCCATGAGCCAAATCCCTGGCCAAGGTATATTTTAAAAGCATAGTTCATCAGTGTTAGAAATACAAGCAATATTAAGGTTTTTAGAAGTGTTATATTATCCTACAAATATGTAATTTGCATGAATAACATTTAGATGATTTTCTGAAACAGCACTAATCAAACTAATAAATGTAGAAAAAATAAATTTGAAAATTTATTACTAAATATAAACTGCAACAAAACATCATTATTTAAAATCTACTTCTATATGTAATCCCACCTGGAATTAGTGAATTCTTGGAGCTGTTAAAGGCCAAAATACCCATATTACTGAAATTACATAAATTAAAGAGAAATAAATGCTTATGTATATGGGGTGGAGGGTTTGAAGAGTTGTCAGAGGAATGGGAAAAATAAGAATAAAGATACATCTTGTACAGGTACAAATTCTCAATGATGAATGTGATCATAATGTATTTCTAAAATGAGCCAATAAACTGTAAAAAATTCTTGAAATAGCATAAAGAAAACATTTTGGAAAACATGTGCAATAGATTAATACATGCAACCTAACATCTTTCCATTTACATTCTACAAAATAAAATCAAATCAAGCTCTTTGATCAAAGTCAAATTAAAATTCATAACAACTTATCATCAAGTCATAGCCACTACTTCACATGAAGAGTATAATAAGGGGTCAGGATTTACCTCAGTGGTTCTGGCACCTGTCTTGCAAGTGCAAGGTCCTGGGTTTGATCCCCAACAACCATATACAACAATACCAGGCCTGATGACTCCCGCCCACCAGCAATCAGTTCCATACACACCATGCCGGACATGGTGGTTCATGCCCCTAATTTCAGCACTCTGGAGGCAGAGACAAGAGGATTGCTGTGGGTTCGAGGCTCCCCTGGGCTATATGGTGAGTTCAGGGCCAGGCTGAGCTACAAAGTGATGAGAGCCTGTTTAAAAAATTAAAAAAATATATATATATATGTATATATATATATATATATATATATATATATATATATATGGTTTTCTTACCTAGGAATATAACATACTTTTACATGTAAGAAGAAAACAGTTTTCGCATTTTCAAAAGATCCAGCCTTTCTTTTAGGGAATGACCTGCATCTCTTTCATATCAATTTATCTCATCATGTACACATTGTTAATTCAAATAGCACTCTCAAATTCTCAATTTAAGTGTCAAGATGACACTTTTTTTTTTACAAAATAATAAAAACTATTTTGGAACTGGATAGACTTTGTAAGTTAGAAGATGATAATATTTTATTAAAACTACATTGGTTTAGGATGACAATGTCAATTGTTTTCATAGTTTATACACTATTAAATCATGTTAAAGGCTACTATTCATATTCTCCTGACTATTTAGGACTATATTTTTCATTGTATTTATGTAGTGATTTATATATATTTTTAATTGACTTTATTGGTACATTTTATGTATAATGATCACATTCAACATTGAAAATTTGTAACCTGTACATGACACATCTTGATTCTTATTGTTTCTTTCTCCTGTCCTCCCTACAATCCCTACCACCTATATACATAAACTTTATTTCCTTCTTTAACTATCAACTTTTTTTCTTTTCCTTCTTTACTTTCCCCTATCCAACTTTTCCCTCTTTAAATACTTTTTCCTATTTCACTTTAAGATCATACATTCCAGCATTGAATAACACCTCCAGTTTTTCATATTAGAGAAAAAGTATGATATTTACTCATCTGTGGCCTTTATTTCACTCATGAATATGTCCTCAGGGTAATTTGTTTGAGTAAAAATTACTCAAATTTATCATTCTTCATGACTGAGTAACACTTGATTTTATTAAATAAAATTCCGTATTATTAAAAAAATAAAAACAAAAATTTCTTTATCCAGTCTCCCATTGGTGGGCATTTGAGCTGTTTCTAAGATTTAGCTATCACAAATTGAGCTGCTATAAGTATGGGTGCACAGAAGTCACTGTGGTATGGTTCTTTTAATTCTTTTATATATATTCTTTTCAGGGGAATAGCAGGACCAAATGGGACCTCTAGTCCTAGTTTTTTAAGGAATTTCCACACTGATCTACACAGTATTTACACCAGTGTACATTCCGACCAACTGTGTGGAGAGTTTCCTTTCTCCACACAGCATTTGTTGTTGTATTATTTCTTGATAGTAGCCATTCTGAGGAGCGAGATGGATCTCAGTGTTATTTTCATCTGCATCTCTCGTATGACCAGTGATGTTGAACATTCTTGATGTTTTTCTTAGTTTCCTTTACTTCCTCATCTGAAAAGCGTCTGTTTATTTCAGATATTTATTTTTGAATTGTGCATTTAAATATAAGGGGACTTATTTTTAAATTCTTTCTATAAATTAGAACCTAGTTCTTTATCTGAGAAACAGCTAGTAAAAATTCTTTCCCATTTTGTAGATGTATTTTCATTCTGCTGGTAAGTTTTTTTAAAAATATTATTTTGTAGTACATAAATTTAAATTACTTTAATCTGTTTAGATAATAAATGAAGTAGATATTATTATTATTATTAATTATTATTTGAGACAGAGTCTCGCTTTGTAGTTCAGGCTGGCCCTAAGCTCAGCCTCAAACAACTCACATCATAGCAATCCTTCTGCCTCTGCCTCCTGAGTGCTAGGATTACAGGAGTGAGACACCACACTAGGCACTGTGGTATGTGGTACTGATTGCTGCTGGGTTGAGTCTCCACGCCCAGTACTCTATGTGGTTCCCAGGGAATTGAACCCGGGCCCTTGCACTTACAAGACAGGCGCTGGAACCACTGAGCTAAATCCCCAGCCCCTGGAGTAGATATTTTAAAATGTTGGTATTTCACTTTTTTTCTTTAAATTCTCATGAACTTCTGTTTGCAACACATATGCCAATGTTAATAATATCATGTTTCAGTATAATGTAGAATTTTTCTTATATAACCTTTGAAAATCACTCTTTTAAATTGTGCTTTGCCTGAAACTAATGTTGACATCTTTGAGTTTCTCCCTCTGTATGATCTTTGGCCATTGATTTATTCTTATAACTATGTGTTATTTTATTTCAGGTGATCTGTAAATAATATATTGCTGAGTTGCTTTTAGAGATGTTTAAGAGCACTTATGAACTTACAAAAAGTTAAATTTATAGTCTTCAAAATACAGTAGGACTGCTTTGCATCAATATTTAATAGTTTTGCTTTTTATGCTATTTATGACCTGTGTTACTTTCTTTTCTTTAGTTATTTGGAGGAGCTGTTCTGCTTTTATTGCAGTAGGTTACTTGCAAGTATATTTTTTCATGTAAATACATATGTAAGTAATATGTTGAAATTTTCAACCTAATACAGAGTATTTGAAAGAAATTTTCTGTTTCATATTTTGAAGTTTTTCAAATATAAGTTATTCCAGATAAACTGAATACCAATTTCATTATGGATTAATCAATTCATTCAACTATTCAAACTTTTTTTTTTTTGAAACAGGGTCTCACTTTGTAGTTCAGGCTGGCCCTGAACTCACTGTCTACCCCAGGCTTGCCTCAAACTCTTGACAATTTTCCTGCCTCTTCCCCCAGAGATTATAGCCATGAGCTATGACTCCTGACATCAAATTATTTTTTAAATATTTTCATAACAAAGTACTATGAAATTATAGACCTAATATATGTAATTCCACTCCCCCCAAAAAAAACTTGAAAAATTTTACAGCTAGCTTAAATAAATACTTAAAAGAGTTAATAATTTAATGCTTAAGAGTAATTCTTTCTGGAAATATAGTCTTGACACTTATGTCTATATTTTTATTCTCTGGATTTTTTATTCATAAATGTTTAAATATCATGTTTAAAAAGACACTCAAGAACATATTCCAAATAATATATATATAATATATATTATATATATTATATATATATTATATATATATATATAATGTCAGAAATACCCAAGTCATATTTTTAAAAATCATAGCTATACCTTTAACTGTCACAATACAATAAATCTTCACCACACACAAGTCTGTATTTTAACCAGGAATAGTACTATTTTTATAGATATTTTCAACTGGTTTTTATTCAACAGTATTATTTTCCTGAATTACCAGAAATGGTCATCTCAAGGCAAAGAACAAGACCACTTAAAATTTCATACCATGAAACAAAACAGTTTTATACAGTATATTTCTAATTCTAGAAGAAATTAAAGAAATTAAACCAAAGAGGAAATGTAAGGCTGGGCAGTTAGAGAGCTGAGCAGGTAACCAAAATGTGAAAATCTTCAAGATGGTAGGTAAAATGCCAGTGAACATTCTTCATGAAAATAATATTCTGTTGTAGGATTTAACATACCAAGAAAAATAGTTATATTAAGAACACATTTCCAGAAATGCCATACAACATGATACAACAGGGTCTTTCAGAAAATTATTCACAAATCTGTTATTGAGTTTGGACACAAAGAGACAATAGCAAGACTCTTACAATTCTACATTCATCAAACTTCTGACACCAAGCACCTCCTGACACGTGAGCTTGAGATGAGATTAGTCCATAAATGGCAGCAGAAAATCAAGGCTGTATTTTGCAATGACTATTTTTATGCAATACTCTATTAAGGGTGATATTCATAAATGTCACAAAGTTCCAACATTTGAAGTATCATAACTGATTAAACCTATTTGATATGTTTAACTTCAGGCAGATTTTCCCATAAGCCTCGATTCACACGTAGGTAAAAGCATAAATCGGAACTAGAAGGTTTATGAAAAAAAATCTTTTCAACCTAACATTGTGTTCTTGGTGATTCTTTTGCAAGTTCATACTTTGTTCATTTTAATCTATTCAAACATGTGAAAGTTTGGAACTAGCTAAGTGGAGAAAAGCAACAGAAGATTCTATTTAGAAATTCAATCAATAACTCTAAACCAGAGACTGCACATATAATGTATATAATTTGATCCTCATTGTAATGTATATAATTTGATTTGGGGAAGTGCTCGCAAGTTATAGAGGAAAGAACCAAAAAGAAGTGAAAGTTAACTGGGAAACAGCGAGCAAAAGATAAAGAGGAGATTCGAGGCAGGAGAGCATGGTGACAGGACTGAATTTGGGAAAGGAATTTAAAATTACAAAATCCAAAGAAGATACAGAAATGACCAACAGGTATGTAAAAGTGTGTTCAACATCATCAGTAATGAGGAAAATGAAATTTAGAACTATCATGAGATAGCGTCTCTCTCCTAGTACCAAGACCAGTATCAAAAGCATAACTGTAAGTGTTGGTAAGAGAATGAAGTAAAAGAAACACTCCCACACTGTTTCTGTGGGTATGGATTTGTACAATACTAGAGAAACCATTTTTTAGCTTCCGAATGGAACCTAAAGTTCCGAATGGAACCTAAAGTAAAGCTACACTATGACCCCCAAATCTCTCCTCTGGGCATGTAACCAAAAGGAGCGAGATGACCTTTCATATAATGATATCTGCCCTCCTATGTTCATTGCAGCATTTTTCAGAATAGCCAAGATGTCATACATACCAGTGTGATTGTCAACAGATAAATTGATGAAGAAACAGTGGAGCTTATACATATGTATATTTGGCACATAAATGAAAGTGCAAAACACTAAAGTGAAGCAAACACACACACTAATATTATGTAATCTCAATATATATGAAAACAGAAAAACAGTAAAATTAAAAAGGCAGAACATGTAAGGTCTTTTAAAAAGGCAGTTCAAAGGAACTACCATAGAAGTCCCTAAGCTATGCATTGAAAGGGAGTCAGAACATACACTGCAGTTATAATGGCTAATGTGCAGTATATTATGAAATAAGAGCTCTAAAGTTACAATAAAATTGACAAATGATAGAAAATTTTACAGATATTTGATTCTCTTAAAGGGCAGAGCAGAAAGAGTAAAACAGAAAAATTAATTTTGTAAATTTTACTGTCACAAAATGAAACAGAAAAATCCATTTTCTGCTTTTGATCATTATTTAACCCAAATGTGATGTAATAATCATGTTGCTTTGCAAATCTAAATTTGGAAACATTGATTTTCATTTCACTAGATAATATTACAACAAGTTCATATCATAAAAATACCCCTGAATTTGTAGTCTAATGGTTTTTGTGAAAAAAATCACTCAGGTTTTGTTAGAAAATAAAATTTTCTTTTATGTGCAAGTCTAGCAAGCTTTTAGCACAGCACAGATTTGCATAAAAATTCACTCTGCCAGAATAGTTGCAAAGGATTAAATTATTTCTTTCCCAAAATACTTTTACGGATTCATCTGAATCTATGGATAATGCATTTAAAAGTTGCAGATAAATAGTCAGGTGACTGCACAGATAAATATCCATTCCTAACACTTCACTAAGGAAAATATTTTTTCTTATTAATTCTTTACTGATACATTGCATATACACATCATGATTGCACTCATTAATGAGAATTTGTTACCAATATGTGACACAACTTATTTCTCATTTTTTCCCATAGACCTAACCACACTACCACCCCCACCCGCTATATACACAAACTTTGTTTCCTTTTTTGTTATAATCTCATTATTTTTTCCCTTTCACCCAATTTCACTTTGAGTATTTTCTATTTCACAATATATAACATACATTCTAGAACTCATTTATAACTTCATATTCCCATATCAGAGGAAAGATATGATATTTACACATCTGTGACCTATTTATTTCACTTATGAGGATGTCCTCAAGGTACATCCATTTGCATGTGAATGACTCAATCTTATGATTTTTAGTGGCAGAGTAATACTCCATTCAATAAAAAAAACACATCTTCTTTATTCAGTCTTTATGGAAGAGTAACATTCCATTCTGTAGAAGAACCACAGCTTTCTTATCCAGTCTCCAGTTGGTGGACATTTGGGTTGTTTCCAAGACTTAGCAATCACAAACTGAGCTGCTATAAACATGGGTGCACATATGTCGCTGTGAATTGACTCTTTTAATTGCTTTGTGTATATTTCTAGAAAAGTCATGGATGGGTGAAATGGGACCTCCTATCCTAGCTTTATGAGTAATCTCCAAATGGATTTCCACAGGGGTTGTATAAGTCTACACTCCTATCAATAGTGGAGAAGGGTTCCTTTTTCTCTGCAGCCTCGCCAACATTTATTGCTGGCTGATTCTGAGATAGCAGCCATTCTTTGTGGAGTGAGATGAAATCTTTATGCTGTTTTCATTTTCATCTCTCAAATGACTAGTGATGTTGAACATTTCTTTATATGTTTCTTAGCTGCTTTTATTTCTTCCTCTGGAAAGTGTTCATTTCAGATGCCCATTTTTGAACTGGGTCTTTAAATTTGGGTGGATTGATTTTTTAAATCCTTTTATATATTCTAGATAGTAGCCCTTTGTCTCACAAATGGCTGGTAAAGACTCTTTACCATATTGTTGGTTGCCTTTTTGCTTTGCTGGTGGTTTCTTTTGCTGTGCAGAAACTTCTCAATAGGATGAGATCCCATTTATTGATTTCTTCTACCAGTTCTCATGCTATGGAAGATTTGTTCATGAAATCATTCCCTAAACCAATGTCTTCAAGAGTTTCACCTAACCTGTTTTGTAGCAGTTTAGTGTGTTTGTTTTAATAATTAGGTCCCTAATCCACTTTGATTTTATTTTAGTATATGGTAAAAGAGCTAGGTCTAGCTTTAGTCTTTGGCAGGTTAAAGTCTAGTTTTTCCAGTACCATTTGTTAAATAGGCTATCCTTCCTCCACTAAGGATATTTGGATCCTTCATTAAAAATAAAATAGCTTGGGGGGCCGGGGAGTTAGCTCAGTGGTTCCGGCGCCTGCCTTGCAAGCGCAAGGGCCTGGGTTCAATTCCCCGGTAACCACATAACAATACTGGGTGTGGAGACCCACACCCAGCAGCAACCAGTACCACATACCACAGTGCCGGGCATGGTGGCTCACGCCTGTAATCCCAGCGCTCGGGAGGCAGAGGCAGGAGGATTGTGTTGTGAGTTTGAGGCTGAGCTCAGGGCCAGCCTGAACCACAAAGCGAGACCCTGTCTCAAAAAACCTAAAAAAAAAAAAAAAAAAAGATAGCTTGGTGTGTCTGGAGTTATTTCTGGATCTTCTAATCTACTTGACAGTTTCTTGGGTCTGTGGCTTTGCCAATACCATGAGGTTTTAATCACAGTGGTTTTGTAATATAGTTTCAAGTGGGGGATCATAATACCTCCCATCATGTCCTTATTGCTTAGAACTGCTTTTGCTATTCCAGGTCTTTTGTGATTCCAGATGAATTTTTTTTATTATTTTCTCTAGATTTATGACGTATGCCATTGGGAGTTCAACTGGGATTTCTTTGAATCTGTAAAATAGTTGTGGGAGTATAGCCATTTTAACAATATTGATTCTTCCAACCCAGGGACAAGGGATGTCTTTCCATTTTCTGATATCTTCTTCTATCTCCTTTTTCAGAGTGCTGTAATTTTCACAGTATAGGTCTTTCACCTCCTTTGTTAGATTAATTCCTAGATATTTCATTTTTTGGCTGCTACTGTGAAAGGGATTGATTCCCCAATTTCTTGCTCAGTGAATCTGTTGTTTGTGTATATGAAGGCTAATGATTTTTGAGCATTAACCTTGTATCCAGCTACACAACTAAATTTAGTGATTAAGTCTAGCAGTCTCTTGGTTGAGTTTTTAAGGTCCTCTAGATAGAATATCATGTCATTGCAAATAATGACAGTACTTCTTCATTTCCTATCTTTATTTCTTTTATTTCTTTCTCTTGCCTAATTGCTATGGCTAATGTTTCCAGTACAATATTAAACAGAAGTGGTGAAAGTGGACATCCTTGTCTTGTACCTGATCTTAGTGGGAAAAGTTTCAGTTTTTGACCACTTAAGGTGATGCTGGCTGTTGGTTTCTCATAAATAGCTTTTGTTTGTTTGAGATATGGACCATCCATTCCAGTTTTCTGCACGGTTTTGATCATAAACAGCTGTTCAGTTTTTTCAAATGCTTTTTTCGCATCTATTGAGATAACCATATGTTTTCTGCCCTTGGGTCTGTTAATGTAGTGTATTACATTTATTGATTTACATATGTTGAACCATCCCTGCATCCCTGGGATGAATCCAACTTGGTCAGGGTATATGATCTTCTTGATGACTCGCTGTGTTCTGTTTGCTAGTATCTTACTGAAGATTTTTGCATCAGTGTTCATTAGGGAGATTGGCTTGTAATTCTCTTTTTTGGTTGGGTCTTTATCTGCTTTTGGAATCAAGGTAACGGTTGCTTCTAGAAATGAATTTGAGAGTGCTGCTTCCCTTTCCATTTCATTGAACAGTTAGAGGAGTAATGGTGTTAACTCTTCTCTAAAAGTTTTGTAGAATTCAGCAGTGAAGCCATCAGGCCTAGGGCATTATTTTTGTCAGTAGGTTTTTTTATTACATTTTTTATTTCATAGGGTGTTTAACATTTTTATATCCTATTCATTCAACTTTGGAATTTCATATGTATCTGGAAATTTATCCATTTCTTCTACATTTTCCATTTTATTGGAGTACAAATTTTCAAAGTATGTGTTTATTATTCTGGGTATTTCCACTTGGTCAGTGGTGATTCCCCCCTTTTCATTTACAACAGGGTGGATTTGAGCCTTTTCTTTTCTTTGTTTGAGAAGATTGGCTAAGGGTCTATCAATTTTGTTTATCCTTTAGAAAAACCAACTTTTTGATTTGTTAATTTTCTGTATCATTCTCTCAGTATCCATTGCATTAATTTCTGCTCTAATCCTTATGATTTCCTCCCAGTATGAACTCTCAGTTTACCGTGCTCCTCTTTTTCTAGTAGTTTAAGGTTCAGCATTAGATTGTTAATTTGAGCTTGCTCTGTTTTCCTGATATAGGCATTCACTACTATGAATTTTCCTCATAGAACTGCTTTCATTGTATCCCATAAGTTCCTGTACATTGTACTAGGGTTATCATTCAATGTAGAAAGTGTTTAATTTCATCCATGACCCATTGGTTAGTCAGTAGTGTATTGTTCAACTTTCATGTCTTTGGAAAGTCTTGGGATTTTTTTTTTTCCTCTTCATGTCTAGATTCAAGGCACTATGATCTGAGAGTATAGAGGGTACAACTTCAATTCCTTTGCATTTACTTAAACCTGTTCTATGAACCAGCACATGGTCTATTTTGGAGAATGATCCACAAGCAGCTGATAAGAATGTAAATTCTCACTTAGTGAATCTGGATGTCTAATTCTCTTTCTTTGTGAAATTTTCTGCTATTATTTCTGTGAACAAATTTTTCGTGTCTATTGTGTTGTCTCCTGCTTCCTCAGTGATTCCAATCAACTTTATGTTATTCTTCTTTGAATCATCTAGGAGCTATTGAATAGATTTCTCATGGTCTTTTGTCATTTTCCATAAATTATGTCTTTCCTGTTCATTGACTGTGATTGTGTCCTCTAGATCTGAGGTTTGGTTTTCTGCAGTGTTTATTCTACTGAGTAAAATTTCATTTTCTTTTTTGATTGCTGGACTTCTATTTGTAGCTGTTTAAGAGGTTCCATTCCTTTTTATATCTCAGATTCTATCATATCCTTGATTTCCTCTTTTTGCTTTGTTAATCATGCTATTAACTATGTCCAGTATCTCTGTTTTCATTGCAGAAATCAGTTCTGATTTCCATTGTATTAAATCTTTAGTTACCACCTCAGATTGTCCTGGTGATTGAGTTTCAGATTTCTCCATTTCCTTCCCCCTCATATTACCTTGGGGTGAGGATCTCTATGTGAGATTTTGAATGTTTCCTCATTTCTGAGCTTTTGTCCCTGCTGTTGTATTTGACTTTATAGTTGCCCCGCTGTTTGGTGATGCTTGTTGCAAGTCTCTTTCTTCCTAATATTTATGTCCCTTTAGATTAGCACTAAACCTTAACAGTTTCAAACATAACCCAAGAAATGGTAAACTGATAGTTGTTGCTCTGACCTCTCCAACCTCATAAGCCAGAACTCTGATCATATTCCCAAACTTAAAATTAACCACAAACGTACTTACACCATTCAGACAACACCTTTTGGAAGTGAAAAGGTTACCAAGGAGTTAGGTGGCAGTGAGGTAGGGGAGGGAGAGATTAGCAATAAGGTTAAAGGATGCAATGAAATAGAGAAATGAAGAGTAGCAGAGTGGTCGAAGAATAGAAAAAGGGGGGAGGAGATGAAGGAAAAGAAGGGAGAGGAAAAGGAAGGGAAGAAAAAGAAAGGAAGCAACAAGAATAGCAAAAACAGAACTAGCAGAGATAAAAGAAGAAGAGATACAAACAGACTAGTATAAGTGTGAATCATCTAACAGCAGCTGTTGGAGAAGAGGAAGCTTTGATTCCTATATAGGCTGAGACACACAGTTTAGAGTGTATAGGTCACTGGGAAAAAGCTGTGAAGTTGGGGCAGGGGATTTAGCTAAGTGTTTCCAGCACCTGTCTTGCAAGCGCAAGGGCCCAGGTTCAATCCCCGATAACCATATACCATACTGGGTGTGGAGACTCACGCCCAGTAACAATCAGTACCACATACCACAGTGCCAGGCGTGGTGGCTCACGCCTGTAATCCCAGCACTCAGGAGGCAAAGGCAGGAGAATTGCTTTGAGTTTGAAGCTGAGCTCAGGGCCAGTCTGAACCACAAAGTGAGACACTGTCTCAAAAAAAAAAAAAAAAGGCTGTGAAGTTGCAGGCTTTCCCCTGATGTGAGTCCAGTGTCCTGTAGATGGCGCTTGACCCAGAAACTCACCGATGCCAAAGTTCACAGGTCTCAGAGCAGGGTCCCACCCCTTTCAGTATGGGTGGTGGGTGGTGGGTGGCAGGGGTGGAGTCAGGGTCCCAGTTGGAGTTCCAGAGTTGGAGCATCCCAAAGCTGGAGACCTTGGGTTTGCCAATTCGCTTGATATAATTCCAGTGTCCTGTAGGTGGTGCTGGATCCAGAAACTCACTGAAGCTGAAGTTCAGTTTTCAGAGCAGGGGCAAGCCCCCTTCAATTTGGCTGGAAGGCAGGGTTGGAACCATGGTCCCAGTTAAAGTCCAGAGTTGGGGTGTCTCAGAGCTGGAGGCCTTGTGGTCACTGGTTTGCTGTGGTAGAGACGATCTTGGTTGATCCCGCTGGAGCTCGGAGACCTCTCCTGGCAGCGTGGATCCTCGGTCCCGTCGGGTGGTAGGCGGGGCTTTCTTGCTCAGGTCCTTTGTCCTCTCCTGTGAGTCCAGTTTTAATTTAACACAATGTAATGCAGCCAGGGTGGTCTCATGTGGAGTTCTGCTCCTTGCCCTGAACCTGTGTCTCGGAGGCCGGATGCATGCTGTTCACTGGGGCGCCTGTGCGTGGTCCCTGAAGGGGAGAAGGAAGAAGGGATGTAGGGCTCCCTAGGTCACTCTTCTTTCTTTGGTCTTAATCAATATTTACTTGTGATCTCTTCGATCTAGACTTCTCTGTGCGCCCCCCCAAACTGCTGTCTTTAAGCTTAAGAACAATTTATAGGGAGGCAGTGGTCTCCAGCTTTTACCTTTCTGCCATCTTCCCAGAATTCCTCTATATTTTTATAGACATCTCATTTATCAATTATCATTGTCAGTAACAATGAACAAAACTGTTTATTAACCTTTTGTTGAACATATCAAAGAAATAAAATGAAGATAATACTAACAATTATCACAATATTCTACCTCAATGAGGAATGTTTCTTGGAGTGTGATATATTTTGTATAGAAAAAGGGCAATAAAATCAAGTCTCTTCTTTCAAGCTGTTTATAATTGAAATAAGTAAAAAATTTATTGAATTTGTTCAATAAGTTATAGTAAGTGCAAAATCCAGAAAACTTACTTTCAGGGAGAGAAATGAGAAGCATTATATTCATTTGTACATCCTGCACGCATATGATGGACAACCATTGTATATGATATAGAAGTAATTTGTATTTGATGCTGTGGTGCCCTGATCAATAGACCTTGCAGGAATGGATGATCTTCTCCACAGCTGGAGATGTTGCTGGGAGACAGTTTGGAGATCATCTTGTAAATAAAAATTACTTCAAGGTTGTACTTTGTCCCTAAGGATACCCCTGCATCCACTGACTGAAAATGAGGTTATCTATCTATCTATCTATCTATCATCTATCATCTATCTGTCTATCTATATCTCCATAACACCCTTTCCTCTGATGATTAAAAAAAAATGTCAATGGGTATTCTGTCTTCAGAAGCTACCAGGGTCCGGTAAGACCTTCTTTGAATGCATCAAGTTTCAGTTCTTCAACTTTCAGTTCTATCAACTTCTCGATAATGCCTTTTCTTGCTTTCATTTTCCAGCTATTATTTTTACAGCATTTCCTAATAACATGCTTATCTGTCTTACAGTCCACTCTCCAATCGACAACATGACAATACTGATGCAATAAACCTCAAGTGAGAGTCAGAGCTTGGCACTTCACTGTCTTTCTGGCAGTGATGAGGTTATAGGGGGAGATTGGCAAGCCCCTGACAGAAGTCACCAGTGCAATGCTCAAGCAACCATAAGTGCTAAAGAAAGATAGTACAATAATGAATCAGAAATGAAGTAGACAGTGTGATATTTCAGCTATTCAAGAAATATCTAGGAAAGAATATGTTAAGTATAATTATATTCAGTCTGTATTCACTGTTGCTCTGAGATACAAGAACTACTAATAAACAATTAAATGGAAAATATGAATGCCACAGTATCTTTTAAGAAGCTAAAATTTCCTTAGAAGGAAACAGAGGTTGTTGCATACTTTTAAGAGTATCCAGCTCCCAAATCACATGTGAATTCTAACAAAGAAATGTGTCTGCTGTAACAAAGACAGGTATATTTTTACATTCTTACTGGTTGATCAAAATTGATCTGATATTGAATATGAGGATATTTTAATGTATTTACCCGGAAACTTTAAATCTTTATATTCAGCTAACCTTCCTAGCATGCAGAAATACATCACTCTTCCGTATTAAGGTAGGACAATTCCCTGATGCTTGAAGAAATTGTAGAAATCTTTCTCATGTGCTAATAATATATGTGCCTCCTTTTCAGGTCTGCTTCTGGCCACTGAACCAGTTACTCGATACTGTCTAAACAGGGATAGTGCTGGGCCAGTTAATGTAGAAAACAGACAACAGTCCAAAGGAACTTCAGAGTTTAGCCAACTGTACCAGCACTCAGATACTGAGATTTTGGACCAGATAGAAACAAATAGCTAAGTAAAAGGAAATATCTTACCCATGTGAGCACTCTTGTCAATCTAGAATTTAACAGCCTGACAAAACTCTATGTAGTAAAGTAAACACATTATAGCAATAATTCCTAGTTTTATAGAAAATGTGATGATATACATAAAACATATCTACCAAGGTTTCAAAGTAGAATGTGTAGATACACCATAGAGAGCTAGAAAGCTCATCAAATATACTTCTCAGAATTTTGCGGAAGATGCACCTTTCTGTGAACAACAGTTCTTTCAGCCTTGTAGACAGCTATGAGGTGGCCCTGTCCAGTAAGGTAGTGAGGAGGGCAGGAAGTTCTATGACAGGATTGGCTCCGCATACAAGACTGACAAATATAAGATTTGAAACAATAAAACACATTGTGGAAAATTAATTATCAGAAACAGAATCTGCTCAATTGTTGTCATCAGTCTCAAATCAACTAAAATCCACAGTCTGGGCCATTACAGCAAAGTGACAAATGTACATTGCTTTGATTTTCTCATGGTCTGCAGTGAAGGAGAAAGCGATGAAACAAACCTGGGGTACTAGTTTTACCACAAAAGATAAACATGAAGAGAAGACCTGTAGATGTAAAGTACTGAAATTCACAGAGGTCATCTTGCTGGAAAGTGGGGCTCACAACACGATGCTCTCTAATTTGCCTGGCACAGTCATTTGTCTTTAAAAAGCAATGGCTGTAGACACAGAAAAATGAAGCTGGATTCAACAGGAGAAAAGTGACGTATTCATATTTATATGAGCAGGAAAATAGAAATCCACAGAACTTACATTATAGTTAGCAGACAGATGATAAGGAAGACAACATATATTAGAAGCATAGTAGACAGGAATATGTGTGAAAAGAAACAAAAGATAAAAGAAGCAAAGTAATAAGGATTTCTGAAGTGGAGAATGGAAGATTGATAATTTAAATGGAAAAATTCTCTTTGGCTGAATACCTGATCAAATACATTGAAGATGTGAAGACTTGAGGGCCAGGGATTTAGCTCAATAGTTCCGGCTCCTGTCTTGCAAGTACAAGGGCCCAGGTTCGATCCCCAGTAAACACATAACAATACTGGGAGTGGAAACTCACACCCAGCAGCAATCAGTACCATATACCACAGTGCTGGGAGGGGTGGCTCATGCCTATAGCCCCAGCACTCAAGAGGCAGAGGAAGGAGGATTGCTGTGATGTGAGTCTGAGTCTGAGCTCAGAGCCACCCTGAAGTACAAAATGAGACCCTGTTTAAAAAAAAAAAAAAAATTGAGGCATTCAAATAGGCAGGAGAACAGATTTCCAGGCAAGGGAAGAACAGGTGCATTAACTCATTTGGGTGTGTTCTGGAAACAGCATGCTCTATAAGAATGGATGAAGAGGGAAAAATAACATGTTTCATTTATTTATCCTTTGATAAATAGAAAATGAAAGCAGGATTCTTCGCCAGTCTCTCACTTCTCTCCATGGCTATAGTCTGAGCACTAGAGGAATTTGAATATACTTCTGTCAAAATACTTCATAGTACTGCATAGTATTTTAGTGACTTTTTCTCCTTTCTTGTGATGGTACATTTGAGCACACAGATAACACTTGACTCTTCATTCCTTTTTTTTCTTTCTTTCTTCTGGCACTTTCTGTTTTTGCAGTATTTCCTCATCTATTTAGCTCCTTCTATCCTAATCCATGCATTTAATTTTCTTAACATCATCAAATGTTTCAGTTACTGTAAGAACCTCTCAAAATTTCTTGTTTTCACCGCTCTGTAGCACATACACCATTGATTGGTCTTTTTAAAATTCAGATCAGATTAGAATATGTTCTTGTATATATTTTTTTCCCCAATGGATTCTAATTGCCTTCAGCATTAAATCAAAGGTACTTAACATGACATATAAATTCATTAACTACACCTCAGATTTCCATTCTGTACTTTCCTGTTATTTCAGTCCACATCATATTTTATCAATATGATTTGTTTGTATATCTAAAATATACTTGGCTCTTTCATTTTTGATATGTTTCTCATGACATTCCTTCTCTGATGAATATTGCGTCTGCCCAACTCCCAGTCTTCATTTCTAATTCATCAATTGACATTGACCTGAGTTATCCTTGGCTGGTCACTGCCGAGCTTCCAATCCCCCATAAAATAGCCTTGATATACACCTCTAATTAGAAAATGTCATACACTAGTCTTACTGCCTATTGAGAGTTAGAAACAGTACACAGATTCTTTTGGAGCATGCAATATTTCTTCTAAATTTTCATTTCTATTCCCTTGTATATGACAGGCATATTGCAAGTTTTTGACAAGTGAATGAAGAACAAATGTCAGGAAAACATAGGCACAAGTATAAGAGTGATGACTTTCCCATCATCTTGAATTCTTTTTTTTAATATGCATGTTTTCTGTGGTCTTTTGAAATACTATGCAAATTGATTTCTGAGTGTGCAATTACAAGCACAATAGCTATCTCAGAAAGTTGCTTTTTATTGGAACATTAAAGATTACAGCTTTGCAGAATACAATTTGGGGTACTTTGGCAGTCTACAGAGATTGTTAGTTGGAGATGATTCTCTTTCCTGCTGAAATCGGCACTCCTTTGATAATCTTGCTTTCTAAAGTTATTACTGGGATCATCAAGTTTCATATATTGCACCTAAACTGATGTAATAGTTCTATGAAAATCTGCCTTGTGTGGGTTCTTAGCTGATTGTCATTTGTATTGTCTTATATAGGAAACTAAACTGCTCAAACATAAATGCATTGTTCATGAATGACACTGTTTTATAATGATGCAAGAATGCAAGGATGAATAATTAAGTTTTATGACCCTAAAATTTTGATTTATAATATAAGTAGGAAAGGAGAGAATACAAGCTTAAATTTAGCAATTAAAATGGGACAACACCCTATTGAGTAGTAAATTTTAGCATTACACATTCAAACTGTCACACAGTGAAAAAAATACATGAAATTTAATATTGATAGTAAAGTAGTGGCCCACTGGGCTGAGTGTTGGTTGGCAAAGAACCTCTGTAAAGATCTACTTATAGTGTCAGAGTAGCATGGAATAAGGTCAACAAAATTCAACTCAAGTTTATTTTCTTTTGTACATGAAGTTAAAACTAATCATAAAGTCTCCAGATTTACTGTGATACTGCTAATATTCTGAACATTTCTCAGATACCTCTTATTTTAAAGGAACAAGTGAATTGAGTTTACCATATTAGCAGCAAAAGCTTTGATGTGTAGATTGAATATCATATACTTTACCTATCATTGTGCTTTGCAAAAATCATATTAAATATGTGTATGGCTGCTTATCAGTAAATGCCTTAGAAAAAACAGTTTTCTTGAAGGATAAGTAACAACATCATAAAATAAGTACCAAGATGTATTAGTTGCTTGGGGAAATCTTAGAATCAAGTAAAATCAAGTCTTGGAGCTCTTCTGATGTCCTTATACGGGCACTTCATACTGCATGCATAAGTTCTGAGGAATATAATCAAATTGATTTAAAAAAAAGCCTGGTTCTCTCAGCCCTATGTCCTGCATCCATGCTCACTATCTATCTGTCCTCTGTCTGAAATGACTCAACTATACGTGTCATTGGATAACAATTATGCACATATCTCCTGAAAAGATACTTACCTTTTAAGCCCAGGAAAGCAAACCGATCCAGGTTATACTTTCATTTATTTAGCATTTGCTCACAATTATTTCATGTCTTTCTTTTTTCTCCTCCACTCTCCCTATTCTCTCCTCTTTTCTTTTCCTGTTCTTGTATTTTTTTTTCCTAGCTTGATTCATTATTTTCAGTCGGCTCCTTTCCAGCTTCCTTATTTTTAGGTTATAGGATTCACTAGAAAACGAATTGCATAAAAGTGTTTGGGTAGTACTTTTCATATCATATGTCTGTTGAGGAAATAATTCATCCAGCAGTACGTGGCCATACTTGTTGAAAAGAGAGTGAATGATGGAGATGAATCCTACATCTTATCTTCTGTGGCTTTTTCTGGCTTATGCCTCCTAGGGACTGGAGTGACATCCATGCACTAGTGATTTGATATATGTTTTTTTGTCATGGATTTTATGATCACAACTTATCCCCAAACACCAAAATATAGTCTAGCTCTTGAATAGTTTAAACCACAGATATACTTAACACATCAACATATTTATAAATTGTCTTTACTGAATTATTATGATATGGATTCCACTTCCTCTATCTAAAATACTATCTATTCTTCCTCCAATTCACTGCTGGATTTAATAAGAAAAATTCAAACTTCATCATTTAAAAGAATTAATCTTTACTTATTACTTAGGTTTCAATATACTAAATTGACTTGGATGAGACAATTAATCATCACAGAACATGTTTCATTCATTGTCCTGGCAGAAATGACCTGTCCAGTACTATATTAAAAAGAAAAAAGCAAAGCAAACCAAAACAATGAACTATTAAATGATTAGTCAAGTCACTCACCTTTCCTGATATGTACAGTTAAGTACAATCAAGTTAGATTTTTTTCTAACAGACACTGTCCCTCATCTGTTTCCACTGTAACCTATTTCATCTAATGCTTCACCTATGAAAATTCATAACTGTACATATTTTATGGCAGAAGGATTTTTACTTCATCTTTTGGAACATAAAGAAAGAATGAAGCCATTGGAAGTCAATCAATACCCATAATTCTCAGCAATGCATTTTAAACATTCAGACTCTGAAACAAAAGCCCAAATTCACATACTTGATGTCTAAAGTTTGATTTCTAATTTCTACTTAAAACATAAGTATGAAACATAAGAAAAAGTTATTCTGTGAATCAAAGTAAACCACAGGACATGAAAAATCCTTTAAAATAGCAAAGAAAGGGAAAAACTATTGCTTTTATATATGAAGGTCTACCAAATAATTGACCCGCTGATACACACATATAAGTAGTTGGCATCATATATTTGCTTTCTCCTGAATTCAGTCATCATTTTGAGGTTGATTTTATTGCTCTAAGGTAACAGAACAGCTATATTGTCTCTATTAATATCTATTTTTACAGGATTACATATTCTAAAAATGGCATGATTTAGTGTTTAATCACATTTAAGGGTTTTATGAATATTATGATATTTTTTAATTCACAATGCTTATATTTTTGAATATATAATGCCCTTTTGTGTGGAAAATTTTTCTCTTACCTACATACCCCTCTCTCTCTTTCACATCTTACACAAAATGTCACTTCCTTTGTGTTTCTTTGATATCATAGAAAAGTTTTCATCTTGTTAGTTCAGTTTTCTTCTCTTTTGACATGAAGGCTTGTCACAGTTCTACTTTTCATGAAATATTAGCTTCAATATAGTTTTCTCCTTAGCATGCCTTAATATATGCATTCCACCTGTGTGCTTCCATAGTGTTGTGCTTATTTCCAGCCTTTTAAAATAATTTATATCTAGCCATTTGTGTAAATATTTGATTTTTTCCTTACATAGCAATCTGCAGTCTACCTTGGATTTTATTTTACTCATCATCGTATTCCTAGTGTCTGAAATAGTTCCTGACATATTGTAAGTGTTAAATAAATGAATTAATGGATGATGGCCAATGACATCATTGAAAATCTGCTTTTGTTTTCATTGAAAGGATATACTAAAAATACTACTAGACATAATTATTTCCTAAAAGAGCCTGTGCATTTAAATAGAACTTTTCCTTAAATAATTTTGCAGTATTGATTGACTTTTAGTTTGAGCTGAATACTAATCTATTTAAATGATGGACAAAGCTGAAATCAGGTATTATTATGAGATGATAAATTCATAGGTTTTAGGAGATTTCTGAAGCCAAAGTCTTGGATGGGAGAAGCACCTCCAGCAATTTTTCAGTGCTCAGTAGCTCAGAGGTTCAGGGGCTACTTTCATGGCCAAGTATAGTGACATCCAAACAGTCAATGCAGAAAAGTTAGTTGGGAAAAATAAGAATTTGTCTGTGTTTATCCAAGACAAAGGAAACTTTCATTATATTCCTAAGTTTATGGGACAATTTAAATAATTAAGTGCATGTATGTGTGTGTGTGTGTGTGTGTGTGTGTGTGTGTGTACAAAGAACATCATGTTTAAAATGTTAAATGGCTGCTTTGGAAAAATTGTCTAAGAAAATCTTCTGTAAAATGGAATACTATAGTTTCATGAAAAGCAAACTACCTTCCTTCCTTTAAGGCAGGAGTTTTCATCAGCACAAAAGGTGGAATTATGTGAAAAACTTTAGAGAAGTTTCAGTGCTCTCGCTACCGCTCAGATTAATGAGTCAGTGTCCTGCGGGATAAGACGAGGTCATTAGTATTTTCCTCCAATTATCCACTGTGCAGACAGGCAAGGATGAGGACTGATATGACAGCACGCCTTCCTTTTAAGAGATAATGAGGAGACGAAGAGAAGGCCAACTCTGAAAAACTAGAACCCATTCTTTTAAAATATACACCTCCAGTTCTTCTTCCAAAATGCAGCTTAACTAAGAGGTAAATAAAATGGCTCTTAAATGGCTCTTAAATTGCAAGTTAATTGGCAACTACACTTTCAAGGCAAGGTTCTTCATAGTTTTGTTCATGTACAACTTCCAACACTGGAACCACCTGAATCTACTAGGGGTTTGGTGAACTCAGCTTAGAAAGCTGATGAGATTTGATTTTTGCTTCCTACTCCATCGCTCTATAAATGACCTACACGGAATGAGGTAGCACTATGGAAGCCGAGTGTCAAAAGGCAAGAGAGAAAGGAGACAAGAAGACCTGCAGCAGTGGGAAAGGGCAAGCAAGAGAATGGAGCTTACACACAGTGAAGTGGAAAAAGAAGGAGAGCATGATTAACTGTCTTCATTTTGTAAATTTACTGTATATTTTCACAAATAATAATAATAATAATATAATTATATAATAATTATATGATAATCATAATAATTATAATTATAATAATTATAATATAATATAATATAATTATATATATTATAATTTATTATTATTATTATTATTATTATTGAGACAGGGTCTTGCTTTTGTAGCTCAGGCTGGCCCTGAGCTCAATCATCCTTGAACTCATAGCAATCCTCTTGCCTCTGCCTCCTGAGTGTTGGGATTATGGGCGTAGGCCTGGCATTGTGGTATGTGGTACTGATTGCTGGTGGACGAGAGTCTCTATGCCCGGCATTGTTATATGTGGTTACTGAGAATCGAACCCGGGCCCTTGAACTTGCAAAGCAGATGCCAGAACCACTGAGCTAAATCCCTAGCCCTTCATATATTATTTTTAAAAACAAGTTTTAATATGATTTTTATCACCAACTATTTCATTTTATATGGTCAGAGAAACAAGATATCAAGTTAAAAATGAGAGGTAATATGAAGAACAAGGCCTATGAGTCTCAGAACTTTCTAGTTTGATTCATCAAGAAGAGAAAAAATGCTATAAATAGGATGTAGTTTCAGAGACTGAAGAATGAAATATAATTTATCTGATTTTTAAAATCTGATTAGTTTGTCTTCAAAGTATCCAGAAAAAAATAACATGCACGAGGCTTACTGGAGATGGAAAATAGATCAGTTCATATTACATTACTTGCCAGTTCTTTTCCCATTTTAAAGCTTTGTCATTGGCCTTTTTCCATATGACATGCAATTTGCTTAAGCACTGCAAATTATTCTTATAATTGAGTAAACCTAGTAATTATTTTCGAATGGCCTATAAAGTTATTGAATCAGAAAATGATGAATAGAGATTTGCTCTGGTCCTTCTGCAAAACTTGAGTCCATGTTGATATCATAAGTAGGAGTTGAAATCCAAAAAAAGTAATTTACCAGGGAGGCTCCGGAAGCAGAAGAAGGTCCATTTCCAAGAAAAAAGTGAAGCCCGAGCTGGCTCACTTGAAAGCTGGCTCCTCCAAATAAAATGTTGCTGTTCTATTTCTTGCACATGACCAACAGAGCATTATGCCTTCTATAGTTTATTTGGGAAAGACAGAATGGGAAACGTGAGCAACTTCATCCAAGAAGAATCTCTTCTGTGGGACAGGGACACAGATGAAGCCAGCTTAGGAAAATTCGGTGTCCACGGAGCACAGCCACTTCCCAGCAGAGTGTCATTAATGTGGTTCATCAAGGGTGTGTAGGTCAAAAGGTTATCTTCTGAAAGTTAGGCAGATTAAAAAGAAAGAGTCTGGGGCTGGGGAGTTAGCTCATTGGTTCCGGCACCTGACTTGCAAGTGCAAGGGCCCGGGTTCAATTCCCTGGTAACCACATAATATACTGGGTGTGGTGATTCACACCCAGCAGCAACCAGTACCACATAGCACAGTGCCGGGCGTGGTGGTTCATGCCTGTAATCCCAGCACTTGGAAGGCATAGGCAGGAGGATTGTTGTGATGTGAGTTTGAGGCTGAGCTCAGGGCCAGCCTGAATTACAAAGTGAGACTCTGTCTAAAATACATTTCTCTGCGTTGAGAGTATTTAATTTATTTTCTAATTTTATTTTCAGAATTAAAAATCATAAAATAATTTCATATTTTTCCATTTGTTGAAATATCCTTCCCTCATGTTTTTCCCTGATAAACTATTAAAATCTTTGCTCTGTGATTGCCCTATGTATCAGCCTATTCGATTTAAGTTCCCCTTTTCTCCATTTTTAGCAACATGTGATCATTCTTCTTGTCAAAGTTTCTAAACTACTGAGTTTGGCAAGCTGTGACTTCATGTCCCCCAGGTGGATTCTTTATGAGACTGATTTTTTAGGCTGATACGATGAATGGACCTTTGTGGATCTGAAGCAAAGTGAATTACAAGAGAAATGTCCATGTGAATATAGAATGGAATAAAAAAAATTTACTCTCTTCCTATTATTTGAATTAGTGGTTTAAGTATTATTTGTAACTTGTAACTTATTTTAAATATTAACAATTCAGGGACACAATCTTTATAATCATGGCCAAAGCTAAGAGTTACTACTATGAAAAAGGAGAAAATGTGGAAAAAAGTATTACAGAACTCCTACTTCAGGATTGCCAATATGTTAGTCTAACAAGTATTTCGGATTGATTGACTTCAACAACAGAAATGCACTGGTCAACTTTTGGGGGCCAAGATCCAAACGCTGCCAGAATTGTTTTCTGAGAGGCTTCTCCACTTGGCCAGCAGCATATTGTCAATGTCTCTGCACATGGCTTTCCCACCATGTACACAAATGGTGAGGTCTCCTCATCTTATGTAAACAATGTCTTTTTGGATTAGAATTTCAGTCTTATGATTTCTTATAAATATATTTTATCTTAATCCCCTGTGTGTGTGTGTGTGGGGGGGGTTGTATGTGTGTGATTGACTAATAGAATTTAGTTTTTGGGCTACAAGCCAACTGCTTTTTAAATTTTTACTTTTTTTTTTTTTTTGTCTTAAATCACTAAGATCCCAGACTGAGTTAGAACTTGTGATCTCCATACCTTGACCTCTCAGAGTGCAGAGGTTGAAGATATGCTCCAATAACTCTTTTAAAGACCTTCTTTCTGAACAGTTTCCTTTGGTAGTAAAGACAGGTAAGACTTCAGGGTACACACTGGTGGTAGGATGAGGAATATAGCTCAGCCCATGAGTTTCAGGGAACCGATCTCTAACTAAGTCTGTTAATGTGGGCCAGGAATCTCTTGTTAGAAAGCAAAGAAGATGAGGTGGGTAAATGTGGTAGGACTTGAAGAAGGTTTCTAGCTCAGCTTGGCAACTGGTAAAAATTATCCTGAAATACTTTGGAGATATACATAAATATATTTAGAAGGTAAATATCAAGAAATTAAAAACCTTTGTAAAGCCTACATATTTGATATATATTCAATATCCTTATATTTGATATCCTTATATGTATAATTTGATATGTATTTCAAATATTTGTACATGATATTTTGAGGTTGTGAATTAAATCCAGGGATGCTTTACCACTGAACTGTATCCTCAGCCTTTGTCTCTTTTTTAGTTCAACAGGGTCTTGCTAAATTACTCTCAACATTTGATGATCCTGCCTCGACTTCCCTCAGTGCTCCATGGGAGCCAGCCTTGCAGCAAATTAGAAGGGAAAACAAATTGGCTGTGCAAGCTCAAACTCTTTTCAACCTCAGCATATTCAAATGATGCACAGCTGCTCTTTGTTTTTAAACTGACTACTTTAGACACAACTTATGCTGTAGTCCTGCAGTTTCAATTTAATGAATTCCAAAATATGTCGGAATGTTAACAGGGAGACAAATTTGTTTGTAGCAAAACCAAGTCCTTGATTTTCTCCTATTCATAAAATTAATCAATCAGTAAGTTTCTGAGCATTTTAAATAAATAATCTAGGCAACGCGTGACAGATTTTTAAAAGTCTTACCCAAGCTGTGACAGAGTTTAACATATAAAATCTATTTGTCTTCATTATCTGTAAGCTAAGAGAATAGAAATTGAAATTGATAAATATGTTTTACTCACCAACAGACATATGTTGAGAGACAGTGTGTGCTTCTCTGAATTTTGAATTAAAATTAGCAGCTTAATAATAAATAATAAATAAAGTGGCATTTTCAAAGAAACTTGAGGAAGTACTCTCTAATTATCAAAGTCAGTACTTTTAAAAAGTTACTATAATTTTTCAGAAGCAATTCTTGTAATATGACACATTCATAAAAACTTTGAATATAGTAAAGGAAGATAAAAAGATACATTCAGAATTAAATTTTAATTGAGATATTAATAGTTTTTCAAGATATCAAAACAGGACAGCCAACAATATTTGTGTCTTCTTTTAAAAATTGATATGAGTGTTGAGAAAGCAAAGAATTTATTTGATTAATGGACAACAGAAAATTTTAGACCTGGAAGTATTATGATAAAGACAGAAAAAGAAAGAAACCAGAGTTTCTTCTCTAACTAAAAAAAATAAAATAAAATAACATTTGAACTGTCTGAGAAACACCAGAGAATTTTTTGTGTTCCTGTTCATGAGTCAGTGTATGTTTTGGCTCTCAGAAGAAGCAAACAAAAGCATCATGATGCAAGAACGAGTATTTTATCCTTAAGTCTGAGCACAAAAGGCAGAATAGGATGTGGGGACAGAAATGTCATTATGAGATGGGAAGAGGTAAATGCAGCTTTTATGACATTCATGGAGTAGGCAGGGACTTGCTACCTGGTTGTCTTGGCAGCAGAGGTGAATTTGAGTTGAACATCTGTGTGTTTTCATCAAGTCTCTTCAGGCAATACATGTCTTATTGCCACTTTAAGTCTTTCTGTTGAGGTGTGATTTTATTAGTTAATAAAGTAAAGGTAACTGCAAGTTACTTTGGTAAGGATTTTTTTTTCCTCACTGCTATCAGGAATTTGCACCAGGTAAAGGAGCTCAGTGGTTTTGGAGCAGGTGGATCATTCAGTTCTCAGTGGGTTAGATTGTAATGACTTGAAGTTCCCTCAGTTCTGGCCTCTCCAGAAGTCCACTGACCACACAGTCATTGAAGGCCAGGCTTAATTCCCACTCTGCAATATCTGGTATTTTTTTTATAATTTTGAATAGTGGTCTACTTTTTAAACTCCCAATTCTCCAGTATATTCAGTAAGATTTATATCGGCTCTAGCCATTTTCTTCTGGCTGACTGTATTGGTACCTGCATCAAAAATGAGCTGATATTTTGATAAGTGATCTCTCTAGATAATTTATATGAGATCCACATCCCTGGATGAATGCTTTCCAGGGGTATGGCAGTGAAACTGCAGGTATGACAGGAAGAAGTCTGTGCAATCAAACAAAAGCACTGAACTAACCCATGTGTCAGACAGAAGAAGAACTTTTGACTGCACCATGATCAGAGCGTACAACAACAGCTGGGAATTGAGTCATGCTACAGCGATCAAATATTAACTGAAGAATGCCCACTTTTATTTCTAAAAGATGCCCATGGCTATGATGCAGCTAAAATGACAGAAGCAGAACAAATATTTTGGCAAAATTTGCTAATAAATTATTTACAAAGTTTTTTTAGTATCCTTTAAATTCTAGCCTAGCATCATCAAACTTGATTTATCAGTAAAAATCTAAAGGACAGAAATGTGGAAATATATCTACATCACTGTAGATCTACTATGAGACTTATGGATTATCCCAATTTTTGTTTCACAGGCATTCATAAGAATATGTTTTCTTCTGTGGCACAAAGGCAAGTATAGAAAAATTCATCATTGCTTCACACAGTCATTTTGGAAGGTATTAAATACTTGTGTGACATGAACATTATTAAAACCTTAACTGTGAAAAGTATTTTAGGTAAAACTCAAAAAATATCATCTAAGTGAAAATTTTTGAGGAGTGTATTCAATTGTAAGGTAGTAGATACTAACCGATGTCTATTGCACTGAATGTCATATTAGTAAAACTGTTTTTCCTCCCAAAGATTAAAATATTAAGAAGCCCTGAATGTAAGCTGATTTCTGTAAATTCTTCTACTGTGACAGATTTCAGCTACCAGATGGGCACCTTTGAAAAGGGAGTTGGAAAGAATCTTTCACAGTTGGTCCCATTTTGATGGTGTCAACTGGCACCAGTGTCTATGGGACTGCATCTCTCTAACTTTGGGAAATTCAAACTTAAATTGTAGATAATGAGTCAATCAAGAAATATGTCACTTCAAAACTATCCCTTATTTTTCCCCAAATGCTCAAAGTGATCTATAATTAAATAGATAAACCTTTCTAAGTTAGAACTTCAAAATGTGGACTTTACATTCTGCTTTCTGAGATCATACATTTGACACTCAGGTCAAAGGAACTCTTCTGCTATCTACATGGACTGCTTTCATTTCTATGATATAATTATTATCCCTCACAATGCAGCAATCTAAATACATGCTCTAAATAATTACAGCTTTCTTTTGTTTTTACCTATATTCGAGTGTGTTTCTACTGGTACCTGATTTATTTCCAATATATACTAAATAGAAACTAATAATTAACAAATGTGCATGTTTAGATGTATTTCATATACACATAAAAATGCATATTTATATGTCCTTGTTCATTCCTATACCAGCACCCAGGCCTGTGTCTCACTCTTTGATTTATCTGCTCTAATATTTTGTTATGAAAGATAACCTCTTTAACAAATGGTGCTGGAAAAATGGGCTTTAATCTGCCAAAGACTGAAACTATACCTATCTCTTTTACTGTGTACCAAGCTAAAAACAAAGTGGATTAGAGACCTAAATTTTAAAACAGATACACTAAGCCTGTGGCAAAACAGGTTAGGCAAAACTCTTGAGGACATTGGCTTAGGTAAAGCCTTCCTGAACAAAACCTCTATAGCACGAGAATTGGCAGAAGAAATCAACAAACGGGATCTCATTCTATTAAAAAGCTTCTGCACAGCTAAGGAAACCACCAACAGAATGAAAAGACAAGCAACAATATGGGAAAGAATCTTTACCAGCTGTTTCTCAGACAAAGGGCTACTATCTAGACTATATAAAAAGCTTTAAAGAAATCAGCCCACCCAAATTTAAAGACCCAATTCAAAAATGAGCACATGAAATGAACAGGTACTTTTCAGAGGAAGAAGAGCAGCTACAAAGTATATAAAGAAATGCTCAACATTATTATGTTGTAAAATTTTACTTATAATATTTTGTCCTCAATTTTTTATTTTCTGAATTTATTAAAATTATTTTGCAATTAGCATAAAATTGGTAGATAAAAGGATAATACAGATTTTGATCCCTCATATGGACTTCTGAGATGAACAATAAACCAGTTATATACAAATATGTATTCATTCTATCAAAGTGAAATGTGAATGTTAGGTTTATTTTTCACTTTTCATGGAGATAAATTTATGTCATAAAGACTGTAAACAGAGGCCAAATCTTTCATGTAGAAGATTATTTGTCAAATAAAAATTTCACTTTTGATATTTCCCTAAATGTAATTAGACATCCACATAAATATAAAAATGTCTAATATTTCTGTACCTACTTATTTTTTTCTAATAAAAATAATGTAAAAACACTAATAAATTCAAAACCTAAAAAACATTATTAATGCAAAATTCAGAGACTAAGTCTCAAGCTAAAAAATGATTAAAAATAGAGGTTAGGAAGAAATAATTATAATTGGCCAGTTTCTTGGTATGTAAAATAAACAAAGGCATGATATATATGCTTCTTTTTAAAAGGAAAGTAGATTTTAATTTCCAGTTAGATATTTGTCTATCTTTATTATCTCATTCAAATTAATTTTTATTGAAAACAAATTAAGGTAAGTGTTATCCATGAACTTTACTTTGCCAGTAATAGTTTATATGGATTTGAAATCACACCTTCCCTTGCAGTTTGTGCTATTCTTTCATAAAATATCTACTATACTAGTTCTAAAAGTTGCTAATTTCTAATAAACCACATTTGGTATCTTTAGTGAAAAAAACTAGGAAATGGTACTTAGAGATGAACATTTTATAAATTTAAAAATATTTTACAACTATCGGAAAAATTTCTGGCGATTGTATCTGAAAAGTTAAAAAAAACACCTTTTCTCAGATTTTCTCTCTGCCCTGTGAGGTCATGTATTCAGCATGGAGCAGTGAAAATCCTGCAGATCATTGAGGAAAGCGTTTAGATCCGTAAGGTTCACCGAATAATAAAGTGTGGGAGGGCTGGGGAAGCACGTGAGGGCAAGAGGCAGCCAGCTCCAGGAAGCACAATGAGACATAATAACCATGTTCTTTTGTCTCCAGTGATCCTCTCTTCTTTCTCTACACCTGATGTCATAGAATTTCTTCTTTCTGTTGTATACTACTAAAATAGTGCCTAAGTATTCTGAATTTGGATTAGATGATTTTTCTACCTTTTCTGTTGACAATGAGGGGCTCACAATATCCTTGGAAAAGCCCCAAGTGTAGAGGTTATTCTGTGCACTCTGAGCACATATTGAACAACATTGAAAATTATACATAGAATGCATTTAAAAGTGGGAAAAAATGAACTGAATAGGGAATTAGGCAAAGTCTGTAATGGTAGGTGTAGGAATGAAGAGAGTATAGCTATTATGTGAAGCCTAGGCTGATGCATAGGAACACCCACATGCATCTATGACAGACCATTAGACAGAGCTCAGTGGTATTAAAACGTGAAGACAGAACTCAATGTAGAAAGTACCGTGCAAGTCAGGAAATGGAAGGTCAGTCACTCCAAGGAATCCTCTCAGTGTATAGCAGATCTCAGGCACACTTGCTTCAGAGAAAGAAGTATGATTACTTCAGGGAATGGAGGAAAGGAAAAAACTTACTTGAAATGTGTTATGTGTGTGTACCAATTCCCTAAAATGAATGTAATTTTATGTAGTGTAGAAACGTTTTTGTTTGTTTTGTTTTGTTTTTTGAGACAGGGTCTCGCTTTGTAATTCAGGCCGGCCCTGAGCTGAGCCTCAAACTCACAACACAGCAATCCTGCTGCCTCTGCCTCCCGAGTGCTGAGATTACAGGTGTGAGCCACCACCCCCGGCACTGTGGTATGTGGTACTGGTTGCTGCTGGGCGTGAGTCTCCACGCCCGTATTGTATGTGGTTGCCGAGGATCGAACCCAGGCCCCCTACGCTTGCAGGACAGGTGCCAAAACCACTGGGCTATATCCCTGGCCCTAAGTGTGTTTCTATACATTACAGATTATTTATTTTTCAGAATTCTTGAAAAAATTTAAACCTCAAGGTTTACTAATAAGTGAAGTAAATGGGACACAGACATGTAAATACTGTATCCTTTCTCTAGTCTGGAAAACTGAAGGTGTAAATGAGTTCCTAAATGTATGATAGGTAATGTGAAATAGGAAGAAAATGTGTAAAAGAAAAAGGAAAGAGGAAAGTAAAGAAGGGAAAGAAAAAATGTGATGGTAAAGAAAAAAGAAAAAAAAAACATGTATATAGAGGGTAGGAGTTGTAGAGAGGGCAGGGGAATGGGAAAAAATGAGAATCAAGATGTGTCACGTACTGGTACAAACCCTCAATATTGAATTTTATATAAAATGTACCAATAAAATCAATTTAAAAAAACATATGCCTTTTTTCATGTATAGTAACCAAGGTTGACTAATTACAAGGATATTTAATGAACTTGTTTTATAATATACAAGGAATTTGAAGACCATGAAACTTCAAGGGATTTATACACGAAGGAAGTATGCTACTGAAATGAAGCATGCTCCTGAAACTAGTTTATATATATATATATAATTTTATATATAATAATTATTAATATATATTATACATATATAAATATACACATGATAAATGATGAAAGTAATAATATATTCGTGCTAATTTTAAATTAATGTGTATAAAGATTAATTAAATATCTCCTTCAGAGTATGCATCAAATGACATTTCTCCTAAAGCCACTAGTTTTGGGACTCATGGTATATTTGACTATATCTTTTTTATTTCCTTTCCTGTCACATACAAATTAGAGTTGTAAATAATGGATTTGTGAAAGTACCCTCAAGAAAACATGTACAACAGATAAATTTATTTCCACAAAATGATTTGGATTCAAGAATCTATTTTCTTATACTTCTCAGAAGATTTCAATATATGGACCGAAGATTTAAAAAAATCACGCTGGGAGTTAGAAAGGCTTGACAGAACTAAAGGGAAGGATCATTAGCTGAAGTCTGCCATACAGATGAAAAAGTTTAATTTATATGCTAAATATTGCTCCACAAAGCACTGTGAAGAAAGTGAGGAAAAAACTAGAAAATAATATGGAATCTTTGTTTCTACTTTGCAATTTTAGCCCTTTTTCTCATTTATCATTTGTTCCCATTATGAGCAAACTAGTTTAACTTTGACTTCCATCTAAGATAATATTTCAGCTTCCTTAACTCGCTACTTAAAGTGTTCTTTTGAAATTTGTTTTAAAATCTGTACTTTCTGAGGTGCAGTAGCACCGCCCTGGATGATTCTAGTGACGCAAACGGTAACTAGGCAGGAAGACAGAGCTCCCGGCTCCACCCCGCAATAATCCCTTCCACGTGACTACTGAGTCAGAGTTCTCTAGTTCATCACAAGGATTGTTGACCTACTTTCAATTTAAATATGTATTTTAAACGCAATTATTACTTTTATTGTAACTTCAGAAAGAAAGATATTCCTGAAACCAAGAAATACGGATTGTTGCCAGTTCCAGTGCCGTTTGCACAGACAGCTATTAATTTCCTCAGCTTCCTTGCACTCCACAACATCAATGCCCTGGTTTTATGTAGGAAATTCTGTTACAGAATGATTTTGAAATGGCTGAGAGGAATCATTTGTACCCGTTTTATTCCCTCATATGGAAGAAAATAACAAAATAAATCAACAAAGCCAATGTGTATTAGAGCAAGAACAAACAACACTCACGAATGATGAAAATAATGGCTGAGATCGAAAGCTACTCACTTTTCTAAGGACGTTTTTATAGAAATTCCAGCGCTGTCCCTTTCTGGGGAATAGAAATATAGTCATCTTTAAACAAACCTTTTTTCATTAGCATTTATGCTAATGATTTAGTAAGACCTTAGCTCATGATCCTCATTCTTCCTGTTGGCATTTTCTTTTCTGAAATGCCTGACTTATTTGTTTACTGTAAACACAATAAAATGATATGGTTTTCTTTGTTTCTAAATGAATCATTTTCACAAGAAACTTACACAGATGTGTTGTGGCTACGTTTTTCACTGTCGGTATCAATCTTGATATTATAATTATGATATCATATAGTGGCAAAAGCTGATTATATTTGTTTTTACACTTGTGAGTCATAATGTAAAAAAGTTCACAAATTACTTGAAGTAACTATAATTCATTTTTCAAGGAATGAGTACTAAAGGTTTATGTAACACTGAGTGCTGTACAGTGATTAGGATCCTTGAGTCCATGTACAATGACTATAGCTAAGTTTCTCATTGAACTATTTCTCTATCACCTCTCCAGGAAACACACAGACATTCACAAGCAAGTGCCCACATACACACATAAAGATACATGTATGCATATTTTCATGATGTCCCTCAGGTACCTGCACATGTTTCTTCCTCCCATATCCCTTGAAGATACACACATTCACCTAGAAAGAGTTCCCAAGCTAACACTATATGAGCATTCCCAAACCTACTCCATTTACTCTCTTTATTTCACAGAGTAATTTATTCAATGTTTCTTATTTTTCTAGGGTTATGATATGGATGTGTCCCTCATAGGTCATGTATTAAATGCTGAACACCTCAGCTAACAGTATTAGTGGGGCCTTTTAGAGTCTGTTAGGCTGTAAGGGCTTTGCCCTCCAAATGAGGTTGGTAGCATGAAAGAGACATCAGACCTTCTGGACTTTCTACCATGTCAGGACACAGCTGTAAAAGAACTATCAAGAAACCAGGAGGTGGGCCCTCATCAAATACCGAATGAACCATTGGTTCGCTCTTGGAATTCTCAGTCTCCCGAACTGCAAGAAAGAAGAATCTGCTGTATATACAGCATTTTTGCTATAGTAGCCTGAGCACAGATTTCTAGAAAAGACCCAATTTCAGTGCACGGTGATCCCATATCCTACAGCATGTCAGAGGGGATGAAAGTTGGAATGTTAAGGATAATATTTTCATCTTGTGCTGTACAATTCTTTTTTAAACATACCGAGATTATATCATTCTCCACACTTGCACTCATCTTCTCAATTTAATATTTTTGATATTTTCAAAAATGGTAACAACATGATGGGGAGAGTAAAGTAAATAAAGCAGTCATACTGTACTCTCAATCAATTTCATTAGCACCTATTCTTCATTTATCATGCATTGAAGATACTAATGATTAGTAATATTAATTTATATTAGAGATGAGAATAAGTTAGATAATTCAAATAATACAATTGGGGATAGAGTTATAAACTGTAACCAAGATATTTACTTACTAAAGGACAAATATGCTGAAATTTCAATGAATAGGTGTTAAAGAACAAAGTTAGAAGTGCATGCACTACAGAGTGTTTTAGTTAATTCTGGAGAAGCTATTGAAGCAGTATATATCATTTCTATAAGAGTTGTGTTTCCGAAAATTTGGTACCCCAAAAAATCTCTCACTCTCGCTCTCTCTCTCTTATGTAATATTTTATATAATGTATAAATTAGCACAAAAATACTATGGGCAGAGATTTACTTGATTATAGTGAAAGATCTCTTACAAGTTATACAAACAGAACAATTAAAATATTAATTGTGTAATAAAAATTAGAACCATTGTCCTGTGAAACCCACATTTAAGAAATAAAAGGATGAGCCTTGGACAGGGAGAAGATATTTAAAAATCACATATCATACAAAGTGTTCAATATGACTCTATCAAAATTTAACTGATAGGCAATAAGATCTAAATGTCAAAGCTAGTAGAAGTGCAATATATTTCATCATTTATTTGTAAATTGAAATAATTGACTTTATTATTTGAAAAATAGAGTAGAATGCTTTCAAAATCAAGACTTTCTGACATGAAAATATTGGATCCATAATGTTTGTTCAGAGTAAACCAAGATTTAGAGATAACAGAAGAACCGTGGGGCCAAGAAAAGTTCATGTTAAATTATAAAAGAATGTCAGTCTGTTAGCAGAGTCATATCAGAAAAGTTAAAGAACATACAAATGTGTTTGCAAGATCATATCTCCATTCAGAAAAAGTGAATAGCATCATCTTCCACACACCCTGTCCGTGCAGCACATTAACTGGCTCTTGCAGAAATCCCTCCAACATATAATCTCTTATAAGTGTGTGAAGTGTCAAATAATGGAAAAGGACATGAGCTTAAATTCAAAGGTAGAGCTCATAGTTTTTCCAGGAACATCGACTAATGTTAAGCTGTATCTAGGTAAAACTGCCTATATAAAACATTTTTCATGCACAGAGACTAATGGCTAGAAGAAAGGAAAAGGGAGAGTGGTGATGGGAATGGGGACATGGGGAGGAGGCAGTGAGGTCAAGTGCTGCCAACCAGCTTGACTCCTCGGTGGTCTGAGTGAATGTGATTGACTAAGTGGATGCATTTCTCTCCATTGGAGCTAGACTGGGCTGTTTACCTGCTACTCATTGCTTTGTCATGCTGGAGGGCTGGAAGCATGGAGTGTAGTTAGCCAAAACTCAAGTTTGCTGCAAGAAAGACACAAATGAAGACAGAACGAATGGGGAGAGAGACAGAGACAGAGACAGAGAGACAGACAGAGAGAAGCAAGAAAGCAAGAGAAGGCAGGACTGCCAACATGTCTGCCGTGTTTGTCCAACAGTACTAATCATCCTGGGAGGGCAAGGACACTATCAAAGAAATGGGTGAAACTACTTGGTAACATACAGGTAGAGTAAAGCCCAGTCCCAAGTCCTTCACTGCTTTTCCTAGATATCTACATGATTTCATCTGCACATATGACAATGAAATGCACATCAAACTAGGAGTGTGGTAAACACACCGGTAATGTGTGTTTCAACAAACTGCCTCTTTTCTTCTCCCATTAAACATTTGATTCTGGTGATCATGGCATTTACAATCTAATGCTTAATGTACTTTGCAAGTGTATTTTATTTAATTATATTTCAAATATTACAATAATCTTAAATATTATAAGTTATCCCCATTTTCCAAGTCAACAAATCTGAGAATCAACACATTTTCATATTTTAGATGTGACTCTATTTCAGTATTATACATTTCACTGGGAGGTAGGACTATCCCAGAGTCAAATCAATAACTGCCCTTGCTGGTTATTCATACATAGTTCCTTAAATTCTGGAGAACAAGAACAGACTATTTCTTAAATTAATAAAAACAAAAATCAATCTGATTTATATTTGTTTTTAAATTAGTAATTAAGTGTAAATGAGTGAAAAATGGAAAGAACCCAAATAAATAGTGAAGGAAAAAAGAAAAGAGCAGGAAAAAGCGACAAAGGGAGAAGAAAGGAGAGGAGGAAAGGGAAAGCAAAGGCAATATTACTCAACACTAATAAATGTAAAGAACTATAAAATAAATTCCAAGTGTAAAATAAAACTCTGTTTTAGAAAGTATTTCAAAACATTTCAAACTGGAAACAACAGTTTCTCTGTTTTGTTACATAAGTTTATTCAGTACTTAGGAATGCAAGTAAAAGTAATAGAAAATTAATTAGCAAAATGTGTCTGAAAGACACACATATATGTGCATATATATACATATATATGTGTATATATATTAGTTCATCTATACATGTAAACTAATGTAATATATAACACAATTAGTATAAAATACTGTATAGAAGTAATACAGTGGCAGGACTTCACAGAATAATTATACTGAGGTAGTAAATCTTCCATTGTCATATCTAGCTTCTAACTCAGTGATGTGTTTAGAATAATGATTGTCCCCTAAGATAGATAAAATACATCCATTGATTCCTCATAATCTAGACACTCCTGCTGTTTCACAGGGTTGTAGAAAATGCTGAAATCCAAGTATGCCTCCCTTTTGAAAATGAAAAATACCCATAAGAATCCAAACCACATGTGGTGAACAGTTGATTGTAATGATTAAAACTCTTTTGTAAAGTGCCTGAAAAGAGGTATCTAATTTCTGGTCATAAGTTGCTTACTTAGGTATCTACTGCTTTAGACTAGCTACTGCTTATTTCGGTGAGGTAAACTTCATTGTATTTCATATATTAGTAAGATCAGGGGATATTTATCTTGCTACTATGTAAATATAAATAAATAAATATATATATATATGTGTGTGTGTGTGTGTGTATACACAAACTATATCTTGATATATATATAAATATATATTTATACATATAATATATATACATATATGCATATATACATATATATTTTAAATATAAAATATATATTTTAAATTTTCTATTTATTTATTTATTTTTGAGACAGGGTCTTGCTTTGTAGTTCAGGCTGGCCCTGAGCTCAGCCTCAAACTCACATCATAGCAATCCTCCTGCCTCTGCCTCCCAAGTGCTGGGATTTCAAGTGTGAGCCTGGCACTGTGGTATGTGGTAATAATTGCTGTTGGGCTTGAGTCTCCACACCCAGCATTCTATGTGGTTACCGGGGAATCAAACCCAGGTCCTTGTACTCCAAGGCAGGCACCAGAACCATTGAGCTAAATCCTGGGCCCTATATACCATATTTTAATTGACTAAATATTTATTTTGTCGATAAGCCATCATTGCTTATCTTCAAACAAGATTTTTGAAATATTCATAAAGTTAAAGCACATTGCACAAGTTGACTACATTTAATAACAATATATTCTTAAAATTGTTGCAAGTAAATTTTAGGTGTAGACAACACACAAATATGAAAAGTGAAGTGTAACTAGCTTGACTTAGTTTTCGACTCTCTCTTTCTCTACATATTTCTACTGTATATAAATATATATAGTCCAATAAAACCTTTGACATAGATTATTGATTATTGAATGATTCAGAAATTCTTTTCATGATAAAATTCCCTGCAGGGTCTCACAATGGTTTTCAGTCATTTAACTCCATCGAAAGTCCATCTGATCCAAATGTAGACATTTGGTCTGGAATATGCCTATTCTTTCAAGTACACAAAATTTCATTAAGTGCATTTGATGTATCAACTCTGCCTTATATTTACAGAATAATTTTATTTTATCTCAGTATTTCAAGTCAACTTTTAATATAGATGAATTGAACATAGGATCGTGTCATTTTATCTTTTCTTTATTGCACTGAGAAAGATTGTAAATCAATATGTAATTGACAACACCATCTGTAATCACAGGATGAGCATTCAACCCTGATTATGCAACAATATTTTACTAATTTATTAGTTGTACCAAGTCCAACAGTAGATCTGTCACTGAATTACCTGATTAGATTAATTGTTGAGAGACCATAAAATTCACATCTGGGTATTTCTATTGTGAAATTAAGTAGAAAAGTTTTGTGTCAGTGGAAAGGTACTAAATGGTAGGTAGATATATTTTTACATGTGTTATAAGAAATTTAGCCAAATTTTAGAGTATTTTAGAAGATAGTAATGATATTAAGAATGAAGAAAAATAATCCTTCACTATTACTTGATTACATAATTTATTCATTGTTCATTTATTCACCAATCCAAATTTTATCAGTAAACATTTCTACAGTAGCAGTAGTAAGAAGCATGGATACCTACCATTATGCTTAATCAGAGTTTCTGAAGTCAGATTAATAAAAATGATGAGTAAGAATTACAGTCTGCCAGGTGTGGTGGTGGGCGTCCATTATCCCAGGATTTTGGGCCACTGGGAAGACTGCGTCATAGGTGCTACCTACATGTGGCACAAGAGAGAACTTATAAGCTTCACCTAGAAAGTCTAAGTAAAAATCTTGTAATTCAGAGAACAAGGAAGAGAAAAGGAAGCTGTATCAAAAATGCAAACCTTAAGACAGGAGCGGCAGTGTGCAGGTGCCAAAAATATTTTCTGTTAGTCACTCATTTTCAGAGGCCAAAGCTTGACTCACAGGATAAAAAAATGTGAATCCAGAGATTTAGATTTATTAGCACTGTGCTGTTTTTACACAATTCTGAAAGGCCAATTTTATATGCAAAATAATGATGATAAGATGTTAACTCTCTCCTTAGGGAAGTCTTATGGAAAGTCTGGAGACATTTTTCTGAATAATATTTTAAAATTATCTGCCAATAATCTTCATTTATTTATTGTTTACTATTTCTTTTTAGAAGACAGGTATGCATGAAAAAATCATTTTCATATTCAGCTGTTTGTCATTTTGTGAAAAAGATCATTAATTTATTATAATATTGTTTCTGAAAATGGATTTGGAGAATACTTTTTTTTTTT